>CM077093.1:155076448-155317145 GCA_039513925.1 Platanthera zijinensis
GAAGCTTCAGCTTGTCGGAGCCATCTAGGGCAAAAATTGTAAAATAAAGAAAATAGAAAAAGATAACTTTTGTTGCCTCCCAAGACCGCCCTTTTTTAAAGCGTCGTTTGAGCTCGACGCAACAAAATAATATTGTCCAAAATATTATTTAAAACAAAGTTCAAAGATATTGTTCAAAGTTTTAATAATAATAAAACAAAGTTCCAAACTAATCAAAAGTTAGATCATGGAGGATAGAGTTTACACAGTTAGGACGGACATCCCCACAAAAATATAGTTTAAGACGCTGACCATTCACTTTAAAATTTCCCTTATCAGGGTGTGAAATCAAAACAGTTCCATATGGAAAAACTTCTAAAACAGTAAAGGGTCCAGACCAAAGCGATTTTAACTTGCCAGGAAATAAACGTAAATGAGAATTATAAAGAACCTGGTCGCCTGGCTTAAAGGTTTTTGGATGCCTTAAGTGTTTATCGTGCAAACGCTTTGTCCGCTCTTTATAAAGTTTGTTATTTTTATATGTGTAAGAGCGCGGATCGTCGAGTTCATTGAGTTTAAATTTTCTAAGGTCGCCGACTAAGTGGGGATCGAAGTTTAAAAATCTTAAGGCCCAAAAAGCGCGGTGTTCTAATTCTACGGGTAAATGAAACGATTTTCCATAGACCAACCAAAACGGCGTACATCCGAGGGCGGTTTTGTACGCTGTTCGGTAGGCCCATAGAGCATCGTCTAATTTGGCTGACCTTTCTTTCCTAGAAGTTGGAACAGTCTTTTTTAATATTCTTTTTTATTTCTCTGTTCACTATTTCGACTTGTCCATTAGTTTGGGGGTTGTAGGCAGTTGAAAGTTTATGTGTAATGTCGTATTTAATAAGAATTTTAGAAAACTACGTGTTATAGAAATGGGAACCCCTATCGCTAACGATGGCGTGCGACGTACCGAATCGAGAAAATAATTTTTCAAAAAGGTAACTACAACTCGGGAGTAGTTTGTAGGAAGAGCTTGGGCCTCTACCCATCATGAAACATAATCAACGACAAATAAAATATACTTATTTCCGAAGTTAGAAGGAAGGGGGCCAACAAAATCAATCCCCAAGAGGTCGAAAATTTCGCACTCAAGGAAATAATTTTGTTGCATTTCATTTTTATTGGAAATTTTTCCCGATCGTTGGCAACTATCACACCTGCTCACAAAGGCATGCGCGTCCTTAAACAGTCTAGGTCAGTAAAACCCCACGCTTAGCACTTTGTGAGCGGTGCGAGCAGCTTGATAGTGCCCACCTGTCAGACCTTCATGTAAGTGTTTTAAAATATCAACTCCTTCTTCATAAGAAACACGTCTCCATATCACTTGGTCCGCATAGACTCTAAAAAGATGCGGGTCCTACCAAAAGTAGTTCTTCAACTCAGAAAAGAATTTCTTCTTTTGCTGAGAGGAGAACTCTTTTGGGAACACACGAGCCACTAAATAATTGGCAATGTGTGAAAACCAAGGAGAAGGAGAAGTGCTAATTGAAAGAAGCTTCTCTTCAAGAAAATAATCATTAAAAGATTTTTAATCTAGATTTTCAATATAAGGGTTATCTAGGTGTAAGAGGTTATCGGCGGCCAAATTATCGGCTCCTTACTTATCACGGATCTCTAAGTCAAACTACTGGAGGAGTATGACCCAGCGAATAAAGCGAGGCTTGTCATCCGTTTTGGAAAGAAGATATTTGAGGGCCGAGTGGTCCGTAGAAACAAAATTTTTTGAAAGAGTAATATAAGGGAGGAATTTTTCAAAAGCAAATACTTCAGCTAGGAGCTCCTTCTTAGTCGTGGGGTAATTTTCCTATGCATATTTGAGTGTCTCACTTGCATAATAGATGGGGTGGAAGTTTTTAGATATGCGTTTACCTAATACGGCTCCAACCGCGAAACTACTCGCATCGCACATTATGTCAAAGGGAAGGTCCCACACCGGAGCTATCATAATGAGTGCATTAATTAACTTTTCTTTTATTAATTCGAAGGTAGAAAGAAAAGAGTCATGAAAATGAATGGGGCGACTTTTTCTAAGAGATGGGTAAGGGGCTTGGTGATCTTCGAGAAGTCCTTTATGAAACGTCGGTAAAAGCCAGCATGCACTAGGAAACTTCTTATAGCTTTTATGTTCGTATGTGGTGGCAGCTTCTCAATAACTTCTATCTTAGCAACGTCTATTTCCATAACTCTCGCAGAAATTTTATGACCCAAAACTAACCCTTCCCTCACCATAAAATGTCATTTTTCCCAGTTTAGGGCAAGGTTAGTCTCTTCGCATCATTCTAAGACTTTTTCTAAATTTTCCATACAACAATCAAAAGCGTCACCGAACACATAGAAATAATCCATGAATAACTCCATAATGTTTTCTACGTACTTGTCAAAGATAGCGACCATACATCGCTGGAATGTAGCTTGCGCATTGCACAATTCAAATGGCATCCTTCGGTAAGCGAAGGTGCCAAAGGGACAAGTAAACGATGTTTTCTCTAGGTCCTCAAGAGAGATGGGGATTTGAAAATACCCCGAGAGACAATCGAGAATACAATAACAGTTATCGTCAGATAATCGTTCTAAGATCTGATCGATTAACGGCAAGGGAAAGTTATCCTTGCGGGTGGCGTCATTTTACATACGATAATCTTTACACATTTGCCACCCCGTCACCGTCCAGGTCAGGATTAAATCATTATTTTCATTTATAACTACAGTTATCCCTCCCTTCTTTGGCACTACCTGAACAGGGCTAACCCACTTACTATCTGATATAGGATAGATAATTCCTACATCTAAGAGTTTCATAACCTCGCCCTTAACTACTTCTTTCATGTTCAGATTTATATGGCGCTGAGGTTGTATGGAGTTACGCAAAATATCTTCCATTAAAATTTTATGAGTACAGAAGGATGGGCTTATGCCTTTGATATCATAAATTTTCCAGGCAATAGCTCGGTGATATTTACGTAAAACTAAAAGAAGTTTATCATTTTGCGCATCCGTGAGGTAGGCCGAAACTATTACTGGCAGTTTGGAATTTTTTTTAAGAAGGCATACTTGAGATGTTCAGGAAGTTCTTTAAGTTCTAGCATAGGGGGTTAGTCATGAAAGGTTTTAGAAATTCTTTCTATTTCAAATACTATATCTTCGTAGATCTTTTTAGATGGAAAATTAAAAGGGGTGAAGCTGGTGGCTAAGGTGGCTTCTTGCAGCAATTCAGTTGGAAAAGTAGAGGAGGAACAAAAATCAGAAAATTCTTTTTCAAATTCAGAGAGGTGATAGGAGGATTCTTCACTTAGGTGCATCGATTGAGTTTGAAGAGAAGAGGAGGAACAAAAATCTGAAAATTCTTTTTCAAAATTAGAGAGGCAATAGGAGGATTCATCACTTACAACATCTACGAAAAAACAAGAGTCATCATTTGCTAAGGTGTTTTTCATCGAAGGTGTGATAGAGAGAGTCACTTCATCGTCGCATACTCGAAGGAAGATCTTACCATTTCTTACGTCAATGATAGCTCGGGAGGTGGCAAGTAAGGGTCAGCCAAGGATCAGGGGAACCTCGATGTCTTCTTCGATGTCTAAAATGACAAAGTCCACTGAGAAGATGAACTTGTCGACTTTTACTAAGACATCCTCCACTATTCCTAACGGGTACTTAATAGATCTGTTAGCAAGCTGGATACTCATGCATGTGGGGTTGAGACTAACAATTCCTAGCTTCTTAAACAATGAGAGTTTCATCAAATTAATACTTGCACCTAAGTTGGCTAATGCGTTCTTGACAAAAAGATTACCAAAGAATAGAAAAACTACATGGGTCACTGTTTTTCTTTGGTAAGCCATTTGTAGAAACAGCAGAGCACTCGACGTTTAACGTGACATGCGAAAGGTTTTCTAACTTCTTCTTATTTGTCAGGAGGTTCTTAATGTACTTAGCGTACTTCGACATCTGGGAGATCGCTTTGTGGAAGGGCAGATTAAGGTTGATTTGCTTGAACTTTTCTAAGAAGCGGGAGTACTGATCGTCCCAATGTTGTTTATTAAGTTCAGAAGGGTAAGGAGGGGTTGGATTATTTTTAAATATGGGTGGTGGAGTGAGATCTTCTTCTAATATAGCGAGAATAACTTCTTCAGCAGAGGGTGGAATTTTTAAAACAGGAGCGAAGCTTTGATTTTTTAAAGCGGGGGTTGAGCTTGCTTCGGGCACTTCACTAACCCTACCAGAAACTTGCTTCCCACTTCAAAGAGTTATAACTTTTGCTTGCTCTCTCGGGTTGGGCTCGGAATTGGAAGGAAGATACCCTGCGAGTCACTCAGAAATAATTTTAGCGAGATGTCCTACTTGATTTTCAAGACTTTTAATGCTTCTAGTTAAGGTTCTTATCGTAGCGTTATTTGTGGCGATATATTTGGAAAGTAACTCCTCCAAGCTTGGAGGTTTTGGATAGTTTTGAAGAGGTGATGGAGGTGTAAAAAAATCATTTTGTGGTGGCGGGCGCATCACATTCGAATGATTACTCAAAGAAAAATTCGGGTGATTTCTAAAAGCAGGATTATAACTATTCAGAAAATTAAAACAAGGAGGATGAAAATTCGCAGCAAAAAAATTATAAAAAGAATTTCTATGCATATTCTTAACAAAATCTAATTTTTCTTGGGCAGGTGTTGCAGATTCCCATACCTGAGGGGCGGAGGCAGCAGTCATCTCCGTTATCTTTTTGCTTAATATTTCAACTTATAGAGCGAGCTGGGAGACATTATCCACTTCAAAGATACATGTAGGTTTGTTTGGGTGGGACCTAGGCACATTCCACTGATAAGTTTTCATGGCCATGTCCTCGAAAATATCAAGAGCTGCTTCTGGGGTCTTATGGTTTAAAGTACCGCCAGAAGTTGCGTCTGTCATTTTCTTTGTATTTTGATTTAGCCCATTATAAAACGTCTGCACTTGTAACCATACATACACCGCGTGATGTGGGCATCGTCTTAATAATTCTTTAAATCTTTCCCAAGTTCCGTATAAGGTTTCAGAGTTTATTTGTCCAAAAGAAGAAATATCATTCCTAAGTTTTGCAGTTTTATTTGGCGGAAAATACTTCGCCAAAAAATTTTCAGTTACTTCATTCCAGGTTGGGATGCTGTTTTTAGGTAGAGTTTTTATCCACTGCTTAGCCTTAATTCTAAAAGAAAAAGGAAATAATCTTAGCCTAATAACATCATTTGTAACACAATTTATTTTGAAGGTGTCACAAATTTCAAGAAAGCTTTTTATACGTGCGTTCAGATTTTAATCTTGAAGTCTGTCATATTGCACATTCTGCTGCACCATTTGAATTATGCTAGGCTTCAGTTCAAAATTGTTTTTAGCTATCGCAGGGCGCACTATACTAGATTTTGTTACCTCTAGATTCGGTCGTGCATAATATGACATAGGCCTTTGCACGACCTCCTCCACGTGGGGTTCTTCCATTCTTAAAGTAGAGAATGACTCGGAGTCCTCAACCGGTACTTGGAGAGTAGGGCCTTGAAATCGCGATCTTCTCTGAAGAGTACGCTCAATTTCGTGGTCCAAGTCCAAAATAACCGATGGACACTTGCGGGTCATGCACTAAAAGAAGAGGAGAAAAAAGAGAAATAAAGGAACTAGAAAAAGAGAACTAAAAAGAAATAAATTTTTTTTGAAATAGATTTATTAATAGCTTAACTCCCGAACTTCCCAAGGGCTACCCAATGAAGGGTTCGCAAGGTACTAGACAAGATAGTGACACTTAAAGCCCATTGCCATTTTTGAGAGAATTAGGTGGCGTAGAAAAATTGTGAAGTGGGTTTCTATTAAGAGCGATAATAATAAAAATTTGGTTTTTAAAATTTTTAGAAGGAGGATGTGAAAGAGAAATGATAAAATTAATAGGTTCATGTTTTCGATATATCAATGAAAGTTGCTCCCCGGCAACGAAGCCAAAAACATGGTGGTCGCTAAGCTTCAAAGAAAATAAAAGCAACCGAACTAACAAATCCAATGATGCAAGTATACCTATCGAACTGTAGCTAGGGGACACAATTGTTATATTGAAATCCAGGAACTGTTGAGTACACTTACTCACACGAAGACAATTATTTTATCGACAAAAAATCTAGGGTTTAGAGAAACTATTTGCAATAAAGGAAATAAAGCTTTGCTAGAAAGAGAACTATTGTAGTTAATTATAGAGCTATTAGAAGCAATTACAACGAAGGAATGAAACTATGCAATGGAAATGCACTAGATCATGAATCACCTCGGCTAAAGTTTGCTAAGAAATGCAATAAAAACCTAAACTTAATAGGGTAAAGGTCCTTGACCGTGGAGGTTCCTAAAGCTTGAATATGCTTCTCTCGAAGTCATGCCCAACTGAGTTTAGGAAGATCTGACCGACTCTCATCTAAATCGGAGGCCTAAAGCATGCTTTACGCGGTGAACCCCACTATTGGATTTTACTCCAATCCGAGAGATTTGGATGTCTGCCTCTCTCGAGGGGTGCGTATAACTCCCTTTACTCTTGAGCACTCACTTCAAACTTTCGGCCTCTCGGCTAGCCCAGAATGAAAGCAAAGGTGTAGATTATATATCGATGATATATCTCCAATCAAAAATAATTCAAGAGTAATTCAAGGTCTAAAACCCTAAAAAGAAAAGGTAGAATTAAAGCATCATAAGTTAATCACTCGTACCTAAGATCATTAAGATCGAGTACAAGGAGTATTAGTTAATCATAATGGAGTGGAGGAGGGGGGATGAGTAGTAAAGCATAATAAGAACACAAGTAAGAAAAGAGCACTTTTATTAATACTAAAAGAGAGCTACACTTGCATGAAAATGAAAAGTACAATTGCAATGAAATGAAAATCCTATTCTTTCCCTACAATTAAACTACTAAAATAAATACAAGAGCTAGTACAAAATCTTAAACTAAACTAGAATTATTTGAAAAAACAAAATGAGAAAGAGAGAGAGAGGGAAGAACATGAAAAAGACAAGAAACCAAAGGGGTAGCACCACCCCCTCTCAACCCAAGCTTGTTAAAATGGAAGGGGGTCTGAATTTATAGGAAATGTTCACGGGTTGGTCACACCCTGCGACACGCCCTAGGGGGGCGTGTTAGGGGGCGTGACAGGTATGGGGTTGACCTCGGGCTCTAGATTCTGGCGGGAAGGATGATTGCTTTTGTACGTCAGTGGACATGCCCTGGGTTACGCCCGTATAGGGGGGCGTGATATACATATCGCATCAAAATCATTAGTCGGAAATCCGTCAATCATAAGAAAAGGAGGGGTCACGCCCTGTGTCACGCCCATGACGGGGGGCATGACTATACTGTTGGCGTGCTGAGGCGAAATGGCAATTAATGCGGTGGCAAGATTCGGGCAGAGGGTGACACACCGCGTGTCATGCCCGGGACACGCCCGGGGACATGCCCGGGGAGGGCGTGTCAGGGGGAGTGACAGGCATTTTTCCTGGTATTTTTTCTCTGTCATCAGGTTTCCTCGGGATCGGTTGACATGCCATGAGACACGCCCAGGGAGGGCATGACAGGGGGCGTGTCAGGTCATTTTTGGCCAAACTTCTAGAAACCTGCAAAAAGAAAAGAAAATGTTAGTGGCAATAATATTTACATAAAAAAGATAAAAAAATAAACAAATAAGACATGATTTGTACATTATAATCTAGAAAATTCGATAATAGTTAAGACTACAAAACGTATTATCAACAACCCAATACTACTGCTGATTTAAAGTTATGCAATATAGTTGTGTGCTTATATTTGTATAGTTTTTTGTGGTTGGAGATATGCTTTTTGCAGGTGGATTTCGCTTGGGCTGCAGGCTTATTGCTGAACCTTAACGTCGTTCTTCTGGTATGCTCATTTGTTGAGCATTGGTAACCTCTTCCCAAACTTTCATTTCATTAATTTTATTGCAAATCTTTGACAGGTTGTTTACAGTAAGTCTGGTGGGGGAGAGTTGTATGCATTACCTTTGCACATGCACTACTTTTGCTAGCATGCAAAAATTTTATTTTTATTTTATTTTTTTATTATATCACGTTCGCATTTTGCACTTCACCCACTTGAGCGCAAACTTAAACAAGCGCTCAGGTCGAGTCAAACGCGTTTCTTTTGTTTCAACTTTAAGATAGGGTGCTGGCTTAGGATTTTAAGATAGAGTAGCTCGAAACTCGTGCAGTGCTCTTAATCGAGTACTCATGTTGTGTAGAAATAGCATAGATTAAATTTTTCTTTATGCTCGTAGTTTATACTTTTCGGCATTTGTAAATACTGTTTGGACTACTCAGATTTGCTGAATCTGGAGCAATCGAACGGTAGTGTAGATTTGTGTGTAGCTGCCACTAGCCTCATATTGCTCGAGTAGGGGGGTGGGATCTTCTTTCTCTGTGGCTAAGAACTTGTCTCAAGCTACTCTCGAAGCATTGGTGCCCGGTTAGTCGAGCGTGAGTGTGAGGTAGGCCATCATTTTGGCTAGTTTGAGCTTTTTGTACCTAGTCCTAGCTACTAATCATTAAAAGCCAAATTAGTGCCTACCAAACCTTTGTTTCAGCTCCACTTTCTTTCACCAAAGCCTAAAGCCAACCCTCTTATCACAACCAAATCTTTGAGCTTGATCGAAGTTAATATTTTGATGTGTTGTGATTTGTGGAATACATGTGATGTGGTGATGAATTCATGAAAGTTTTAAGTGCTAAATGTGGGGATTGTTATAAAAAAGGAAAAAAAAAGAGGAAAAAAAAGTGAAAAAGAAATTCCAAATGAATTACAATGAGAATTGGAATCCACATCTTGTTTTTCAGTTTTTTTTCGGGTTAGGACATGTGCACACCTTTTATTCAAACTAAGTCTGGGGGTGTGTCACACGTTCATCTCTAAGGGGTTGTTAGGGTTTAGCTTATTGCTCGCTCGCTTTGGTTGCATGTATCCTCCAAGTTTATCATTGACTACCAAACCTTAGCCTATTCCCCATTCTATCCTACAAGTCCTACTGATTCACGTTGGAGTCTACCTAGCATCGTGGAGAGAGTGCGAACGGGCAAACGTATGGTCCCCGACATTGGTGGATTCATTTGGAGGTGATCCTGAGCCCCGGTCTTTGGCATAGCTCAACTCAGTGGCGTGCCTACTTTGTTCCTACATATGACCGAACGATTCTCCAGCATTCCTAATTTGAGTAGCTACAATATCTAATTACATATATCGAAATTTATAAGCTTCCTAACATAATTATGAAGTTTGTCTATTTTATTTTCTATGCCCATATAGTTTTTGATTTCTCGTTTTACTTTATTTAGAAATTACTAAGCCAGCTAGCTATTTTCGAGTCAACGGAGAGGTGATTTTCTCGGGACGAGCAAATGTTTAAGTCTGGTGGTGTGATGAGTCCGATTTATATTGGGTTTTTCGGACCCATCTTGGCTTTTTTTCTCACGTATGCACTGCATTTTAACTTGATATTGGTTATATTTGCATCGTTCAGTCTTTGACCTCATTGAGCTTTATTTTGTGCCTGAGGGTGTGCAATTACGCATTCTTTTCATGGGGGTAAGCACTTGGTGCTCCCCGTGTTTCTTTCTGCTGGTTTCATTTTTTTTTCTGTGTTGTTGGAGGGTCCTCCTTTGCTATATGTTTGTTGCTTGCAGGTGGTCAGTTTTCCTCTTTTCATAGTTCTGATTTGAGGAAAACGCACGGTCGTGCATTTTCTTAGGGCACGATTATATCTGGTTGTGCATTTTCTGCAAGTTATTCTGAAAGGATAGACAGGCCCGTGTGATTCCTTCACGCACGGTTTCTTCAGAACCGTGCGTGAAGGAAATGAACGGTTTTCCTGTAGCTTTTGGTTTTAGGCCGTTCTATGGTTAATCGTGTGTTTTCCTTCACACATGGGCGGAAGCGCCCGTGCATGAGTTAAACGCACGATTCCACCTGGTTACTTGTGTTTTGTGCATTCTGTCATTACCCATGCGATTTCCTTAGCGCACAGGCGGAATCGCCCATGTCTGAGTAAAACACACGGGTCAACGCTTCTTCTTCCTCAGGCATTTTCTAGAGATTAATATCGCTGATTCATGCATGGTCGTGTGCCAGACCGTGCATTACCATTTTTTCTGACTTTTACTATTTAAGACGCAGATTTCTTCTAGACAAGAACAACTCTGTATTCCCTCGCCATTTCCGCTCCTTTGAGCGGGAAATCATCCCTCCAGCTGTCACACTCTCTCTCCTCTATGGGAAGCCCCTCCGGCCACTATTTCTCCTCTACAAGCTTGCAAAAGTTCCGTCTCTGACCATCTTCATCTTCTCCGACCTCCAAGATACCATCCGAGCTACTTTTTGCTGTACTTGAGAAGTTCCCCGTTTAGATCTGACTTAGCGACTCAACACGAAGGGGACGGGTTAGAAGAAGAAGTGACAGCCCATCTTGATCCCAGACGCCTTCCGAATACTGAACTAGGACAA
The DNA here is from genome assembly GCA_039513925.1 of Platanthera zijinensis. Lineage (NCBI taxonomy): Eukaryota > Viridiplantae > Streptophyta > Magnoliopsida > Asparagales > Orchidaceae > Platanthera > Platanthera zijinensis. The sequence continues at coordinate 155,086,980 of CM077093.1, forward strand.
GGATTTACAACAATCGCTTCTAGCCGAAAATCTTGGAGAGCTTTCGTGCGCTCGGTTGTGTTCCTTCACTTTTATTAAGCTTGTTATGTTCTGAACTGCTGCTAGTAAACTTGTAACTTGATAACATTATTTTTGCTTAAGTTTCATCTAGGTTTGTTAATGATGTTTTAATCTTGGATTGTGTTCGAGCCGTTCTAGCAATTGCTAGAAGCGCGCGCTGCGAAGAGGTGTTTACGACCCTCGTTTGTTCATTCATCTACGCTATTACTCGTTTGACTGATCCACCCGTACGATGCAATGAAGGAGACCCACACTAGTTTAATCATGCTTAGCATAGGAATCCAAAACCAAACCCCACTTTTTCATAGTTGCACTTTCACTCATTTTTCCAAAAGTGATGTCCATGCTCCCTACTTGCACTTCGCGTGAGATCGATATCTAGGGAAGCTACTACTCATGTTTTTTACTTGATCGTGATCGGTAAACATACCGAGAGCACATAAATGAACCTCCCTCTAATATCACTTGAAAGTCTTTAATTTCAAGGTAGCTAGCAACCTAGGGGGTGTATAGGTCTTCTTAGGTCTTTTGAGAGTCTTTTTAAATCACTTGATTGTTTATTTAAGCTTTCAGCTTCTAGAGATCTAGATCTTGTCCTTAGCGCATGCAATTAAGAAAATAAAAGCAAACACAAAAAAGCACACAAATATTTTATAGTGGTTCCCCAAAATTATGGGTACATCCACTCTCCTCCCACCTTGCTAACTTCCTGTTAGCCAAGTCACTTCTCCAAACCAATGCTACAAGGAGCTTACACCTCAGATCCCTTAGGATCTCATAGTCTCCTCCAAGACTTGCACCTCAGCCACAAAGGCCTACACAACGTGATACAAGTATCAACTACCTCAGGCACTTAAGCCATACCACTCAGGCTATGGAGGATAGCCCTACCTCAGAGCAAGCTTGCTCTTATAACTCAGAGAGATACACTCTCCTTCAATTGAGGCAAAACTGCCCTACTTCTCAGTGTGTAAAACTCACCTACCTCAGAGAGAGACACTTTCCTACAGCTTAAGCTAATTTACCCTACCTAAGACCCAAAGGTCCTACAGCTCAGATCCAGAAGGATCCTACAAAGAGAAATAGTTTAATTAACTTTGACACAGAGAAATTTCTCTATGTCAACCACTTGAGCAGAAAACTTTCTGCTCCAACCCTCCTCACAGTAGTGAAAGGATTTGCTGGAGGAACTCAGAAGATACCTTCTAAACTTGATGTTGAAGGATAAAGATCTTTTGATCTTGCGTCTTCAAATAGCCCATTGAATTTCCAAAATATGAAGGTCCTTCTTTCTTCAGAACAGATTCTGAATCTGCTGTGGCAAATAGAGACTTGCACATCTAACTGAACTTTTCTTACTAGAGAGCTTCAAGCTTTTCACACGCAGCAATGACAAGGAAGTTGAAGATGACAGCTCTCCTTTTTGAATAAAGTATGCCCTAAAATTTATCTTTGTCTTGGCCCTATCTCTTCCTTTTGTAGTTCGCCGATCAACTGCTCTTAGAGATTGGTGGGCCCCACCTACAGCTTCCATCTATGTCTTGATTTAATGGAAGAAGACATACAGTACCTTCACGACAAGATTTGTCTTTTAGTGTAGCTTCCCTGTGTCTGATTTGACCTTACTTGACTTTGTCGATTTTGCTGACGTCAACACCTATGGACTTAGACAAAATTGAGCATCAGAGAATAGGCGTTGAGTGAGTAAGCATCACTCAAAGACAAAACACTTAGACACATTAACTGTCCCTTGGCGTTGAGTGAGTAAGCTTCATTCAACGACAAACTACTTAAAATATAAATCTGATTCTAGGCATTGATTGATTCAGCTTCACTCAATGCATACATGCTTTATCAGCTTTCAGCTGCTTGGCTTTGAGTGAGTACGCATCACTCAACTCCAAACACCTTAGACAAAATTATGCCTTCACTAGGCGTTGACAGTGTTGAGTCAGTAACCTTCACCCAATGCTTTTTGCCTTAACCATATTTCTGCTTATTCAGCAACATAAGCGATAAGAGCATTGAGTGGACACGCCTCACTCAATGCTTTCAGCCTTGGCCAATTTTCTATATTTAGTATCATGGCATTGAGTGAGTTGAATTTACTCAACTCCTGCGGACTTAGCAAAATTTTAGCTCATTCTAACTTCACGCTTTTACTGCATTAGTCTATCTCATAGCCTTTTACTGTATGGCGTTGAGTTAGTTGATTTCACTAAATACCTATGGACTTGGCCATTTTTTTCAGCTTGCCACTGCCTTGGATTTTACTGTATAGGCTTTACTCAGCATTATAATCCATCTTGTGTTGAGTGACTAATTTTCACTCAACGCCTGTGGACTTAGACAGTTTTCTGTCATCCCATACCTTAGGTACGTGTTTACATGACTTAGCCACTTAGGCTACCTAACCTATCATAGTCATCTACAGACATGTGTATATCATTGAAAATATGTACTTCCCTCAAATCCAAGACATTGTGGACATTGTACCCAACAGATGAGTTTGCCTCTACTGTATTGAACATGCCCGCGTCGAGGTATGCAATCTGAGGAGCAGCTTGCCTACTGCTGGGAAGAAGCAGGCACCGGGAATCTAAAGGTCTAGCTGGCAGACTTCAGAATGAGTCCGCCTCGCCCGCTACGGAGAGGATGAGGCAGATCGGCTGTTGAGCTGGGATAGTCCTAGAGAATAGCACAATGAGTCTGCTAGACTTGCGGAGGACGGGTTAAGAAGGTTGCCTCCTGCTGGAGGCTTCTCTCTTGCTTGGCGACATGGCGGGCTGAGAAGGCATGTCGCGCACTACTGACTGGCGGTCTGGAGACATGTCGCCACTGCTGTTGGATGAAGATTCCACCTCCTCCTTGCGGGTTGGAGTCTAGTATGCGTGGTATGGCGCGGTCTGGCATAGAATGGTTGGCCATGTTGTCATCTCTACAGGCGGTCTGAGACCGTGTCTGCCCAATGCTAGAGGATAGGAGAGTTGGTCGCCGTCTGGATGTTATGCGGGCTGGAGAGATGGAAGGAGGAGCAAGTCTGCTTCCCTTCGGCGGACTAAAGATTGAGTCTGCCACCTCCTGCTGAATAAGGGCAGGTCGCCCTCATTGGTCGAGCAAGCTCGTCTCCTATTGGATGGACAGGCTTGTCGCAAACTGGCTGGCGACCTAGAGGCAGGTCTCTTGACAAATATGGATGCCTGCGTGGATGGCACTGTGAGTCCGCAATTCGGTTGGACCTGTTGAAAGAGAACTGATGCACGGTTAGCTGATCTAACCGCGCGGCTTGCATGGGCGGACTGAGGAAGTAGTCTACAGCCCATGCAGAACGAGCTGCTGCTGCGAGACTTGGGTGGTCTGGCTGGGGAGATTGACCTAGCCACGTGACCTGAGTGGATAGAGACGTTTGTCTGCATATCCTTAGAAAAGAGGGCTGACAAGCTGCGAGCTCCAGTGGGAACTTTGAGTAGGCCATGACTTGCAAGCTGGCTACCTTAGGAGGGATCGCTGATTTTTTGGTTAACACTATCGGCTAGAGAGGTGACCACATTCCTCACTGTGCCTATAAATAGGACCCCCTGTCACATCAACTAATAGATCTGAATGAATAGTAAGTGAACTCGTGGACCATTGCTGAAGACTGGATTTTGTATCCGCGCGGTTTGAAGATTGACCAGGTTGTGCTGTGCAGGTTGTGAGGATAGCACTAGAAGGCACGGACTTGGTTCTAACTGTGGTAAGGGACAGTGCGGACTCTATGGATAGAAACTAACGGTTAATAGCAGGTCGCAGGTTATGGCTAGGCGGTCTCTCTTCTCCAACTAATTTCACTGTTCAATAAGTTGTCCGCTTCCGGCGGCCTGTTCAGTTTGGCAGCAGCAGATTGTGCGGTCAGGCGCCTAGGCGAGCTTACGGTTAGACGGCTTGCTGATCGGCGAGTAGAGTTCCTTCTTGCAGTGGAATAACAGGCAGTACGTGCGGATTGGTTTGTGGTCTGGCAACCTGGCAGTTTGTGCGGACTCGGTAGTACAGCAGTAAAGTCGGCGGTTTACTCATTGAGTCCACACGGTTAGCTTTTTGCCTTGTAATTGATTCTGCTTTCCTTTTGGGTACATTGGCAAATCATGTCTTGCCATGTATGTCTCGCCTTGTAAATATTGTTTAGTACAAGATTCTTGCTCTTCTGGTTTGCATCTGGTTTATTTGGGCTCGGATTGGTTGAGTGTTCCAGCGCTTGGTTTCCCGTCTTCCGCTATATCAAATTTTAACAAGTCATTCTTGCCACCATGGACAAGAGGGCTCATAATATCATTATCAGTGCAATTGATGATTCTACCCTTCAGAATCTGATTCACTGCACAAATGCAAAGGAAATGTGGGACACTCTAGTGATCTACATGGAAGGCACAAAGGAGGTCAGGGATGATAGAAAGTCCATGCTCAACTAGGAGTATGAAGCTTTCAGACAGTCCAAGGGAGAAGACACAGCCACCTGCTATGAAATTTTTTTTAGGATTGTGAATGAACTAAGGACCAATGGAAGGATCTTTAGTCATTATGAGATAAATGATAAGTTCCTTAGGTCTCTCACCAGAGACTAGGACACAAAAATATGTGACATCAAAGAAGTGGCCAAACTGGGTGACACTCCACCCCACACCATATTTGGAAAACTTCTCTCATATGAGATGCTGTTAACAGTCAGGAAAGAGGAAGAGACCAACTCCAAGTCTCAGGCCAAAGAGAAGTCTGTGGCCTTCAAAGCTGAAGCCACGAGGAAAAGTAGGAGGATGACCCCTTCTCCTCCAAGAAGACCATCAGATTCAGGCAGCTGTGAATCAGAAGCATTAAACAGTAACACATCTTATGAGGACTTTGTTGTCTTCTCTAGGCACCTCCATAGGATGATGAAGAAGAAGCACTAGAAGAGCAGGCCCTCCTCCTCAGCACATCACTAGAAGAAATCCTCCAAGGAGGAAAGGTATGGACCTAAACCTAGTAAACAGAATTCTACTAATATTATTTGTTACTACTGCAGCAAACCAAGGCCTGTCATTTCTAATTGCACAGTGAAGAGAAGGGAGAATGGTGAGAAGAAACCTCACCAAAAGCATAATGGCAAGAAAGAAAATTCCTTTGTGTCTAAGAAAGAGAAAAGCTGGACAGACTCATCATCATCTGAGTCTGAAGAAGAGGAAGCCTGCATTGGGCTAGTTGTTGTTGTTGCTGCTAAAGATAAAGCTATTACAGCAGGAGATGTGTACAATCCTATATTCGCTGAGTGGGACCTAAAGGCCTGGGACTGTAGCTTTGAGCGGCTTTAAGCTAATTGGGTCAGACAAATAGAAAAGATGGAAGGGCTCCCACCCGGGTTATGCGAGAAGACTTGTGCTTGGGTGAGTGAGAGGACCCAAGAAGGGGCATTGAATAATGCTTCTCCACTCAACGCCCTTTAGTTTATGGTTTGGCTTTGAATGATGCTTCTCCACTCAATGCCCTTTGGATTTTGGCGTTGAATGATGCTTCTGCACTCAACGCCCTTTGGTTTTTGGTTTGGCATTGAATGATGCTTCTCCACTCACGCCCTTTGGATTTTGGCATTGAATGATGCTTCTCCACTCAACGCCCTTTGGTTTTTGGTTTTTAGCATTGAGTGATGTTTATCCACTCAGCACCCTTCGGTCTTTCTGCTCCCGCCTACGGTAGGTGGGAAGGCTAAGGAACGAGAGGGTTCCCGCCCAGGGTATGCAAGAGGGCTTGTGCCACAGGATAATCGGGAACCCGCAGGATCAGCAAAAGGCTCCTGCTAGGGAGAGCCCATAGGTGAAATTACCTAGGTACCCTTAGGTAAAATAACCTGGATTCCCTTGGGTCTGCATTTAGCTCCTCAAAACAGCGGAGTTTGGCTGTTGGAAAACCAGCACAGGGTATTTTAGTAATTTTGGGGGAGCAGAATTATGCTTTTGGCATACCAGATACTAGAAACCTATAAATAGATCCATAGAGCTCCTCAGAAAGCAGGCTTTTCAGAAACTCTCAAGTTTTCTCGAGATTTCTGAGGTGCTTCTAGCCCAGAAATTGGCTTAGGAGGGGAAGCACTCTGAGATCTTCCGGGTTAGAGTAGGGACCTACCATGTGAGACGTAGGGTCAGTTCCAAGTTCTTTGTTACTAGTTAGGGGTCCAGGTTTGGGAGAAGTATGTGCTAGCTATACCCCAAGGTCCGAACTTACGTTGAGGCCAGTTTTCTGCTTACACATTTCAGGTGTGGAGAGTGTGGACCGTTTCTAGTGCAAGAAAATCTCAAGATAAATCTCATGGCTGGAGGCGAAGGAGAAGGATCTGGTTCGAGAGGTTCTCCCTCTCCGGGGAGTGGGCTGATATTGGGGATGTTAAAGGACTTAAGGAGGGAATTCCTGCAGACCATCAACCCGGTCTTCTCGACAAGGAGCTAGTGGGCCACACCTTAGTTCCCAGTGTCTGTTGTTCCGTCTCTTGGCGAGAACGCTCCCGGACAGCATCCCGGGAAGGAGGTTCAGGCGGAGGTTGCTGAGAGGGATCTTGTGGAGCGAGAGCTGTTCCCCGGGCAGGCTAGCACCGATAGGGCTAATGAGCCGAGGCAGCAGGAGGAGCCCTCTCGGCAGGCTGGGGGCGGGAGCCCTCTTAGTGGGCTTATCATCTCAGCTCCTTTTCCAGATGGATTCAGGGAGCTAGACTTGTCATACTATAAGGGCAGGGATGACCCCATGCAGCATATGCAATGGCTCGAGGATGTCATTTCCATAAGGCAGATGTCCGATGCCTTCAAGTGTCAGCTCTTTGTCATCAATCTGAAGGAGAAGGAAAGGGACTGATTCCATCAACTCCCAGTGAGCTCCATTTACTGCTTTGAGGATTTGCGCTGGGGGTTCTTGTTGAGGTTCTAGACATCAAAGAAGAGGACGAGGTCAGCGGAGACGCTGGGACGCTATGCTGATAGGTTCGAGGAGGAGATTCAGTAGGTAAAGGAGATGCTAGGGTACACGATGATTTTTTCCCTCACCTTGGGATTGAGGCCTGGTTTCTTTGGCATGAAGCTTAAGAGAGTTCCCCCCTCTCCTTCGAGGAGCTGATGGATAGGGCGGCAAAGGAGATCGAGATCGAGGCAGCAAACTCGGTGTTTGATAAGAAGCTAGCCAAGTTTGTAGAGGACGATGGTTAGGAGTCAGGGGTTGGGAGGTAGAGGGAGAAGAGTGAGGAGAGAAGAAGGGAGGAACCCCAATATTAGGGACAGTACCAAGGTGGTGGGCAGCGCAGGCCGACCAACAGGTTGGGCTAGAGGCCATAGGAAGGACACCCCTAGGGCAGGGTGGTGGTTTCCAGGGAAAGGACAACTTCTGCGAGCAAAGAAGGTTCAACCAGATGGCCTGGAGGCAAGGACAGAGGGCCCCCTTCCAGCCATAGCAGGAAGCTATGGTGATCGTGAGGGGATGAGGAGAAAGGAGAGGAGCTTGGGGAGGAGAAAGGAGGAGAGAAGGCAGGGTGGAGTTTCCCTATTTCTGACTTCCACAAGGAGGGGGTCATGCAATGTCCACCTGCCCAAAGTTCTTGGAGATGAGAGGGGTGAGGGTGCAAGTCCAACAACAGCCGCCCGTGAGGATTGAGGAAGTTCTGCAAGGGGGGAGAGGGTAGCTGTGAAGTCCGGGCAGATGTGTGTGCCCGAGGAGGGATGGGGGTGATCTATGGGGGAGTGGGGATCGAAGCCACCCATAAGTGGAGATTCAAGACCATGTACCAAAGTAGCATCTCCTAAACCAACCAGACTCCCCCCAGAATAAAAAATCACTTTCTTAGCAATGGGCATGCCCGACTACGAGGACTCGTTTTGTGAGGCCTTGGTGATCCATACGGCAGTAGAAAATTTCATGGTCTCCAGGATTAAGGTTGACAACGGGAGTTTGGTAAATGTGATCTTCAAGAAGGCCTTCAACAAGATGAAGGTGTAACCCCCCGAATCTTAAAAGTTAAACGGGCAGTGTTTGAACCAAGTTCGGGTCTTGGTAGGGTGAATACGGCCTGTGACACGGGCGTATAACATGTCTGTATCCTCCTCGGTTGGTTGAGTCGAGGCCGAAGAGCGTTGAGTTCTCGAACACGGCCTATGACACGGGAGTGTCACAGGGCGTTTCAGGCACACAGCATATGACACAGGCATGTCATATGCCCGTGTACTCCTCTTGAAGTTTGGTCCTGTGCCGACTGAGGGACACGGCCATTAACACGGGCGTATAATGTATGACACGGGCGTGTGGCCACCCGAGTCCACCAAGGGACGTGATGGTTTGCGTGGAGGTTATGTGTAATATGCCCATGGTCACGGGCATGTCGATGACCCGACACGGGCATGTCAGGTTTGGACACGGGCGTGTCCTAACCTGTGTGATTTTCTGTACTCGACAATTGTGTCTGGATCAAGGCACATGGCCTGGGACACAGCCGTGTGCAAAGCCGTGTTCGGCCTATTTTAGTGACTTTTTGGCTGGATCTGAGCCGTTCATTTTCTTTAAATCAGATCTGACGGCTTAGTATTAATCCTCCTTCCTTAAGGACGGAAGTGCAGGTTAAACTCCTAATTTTCTTTTGGCCATTCTCTTTCTTAAGTCTTAGAGAGAGGAGAAAGCAAGGAAGAAGGAGGAGGAGGATCCCAGCCGCTAACGTAGCATCGGAGCACCGAATCGAAAACCGAGACCTGATCCGTGGATGCATTCTCGTTGCGAAGCTTTCCATCCGGCTAGTTTTTCATGGCGTCAAAACGGACTTCAAGGGTAACGATTCCCAACTTGGACATGTGAAGTCCTCTTCCTATCTGTATGGGAAACCCGCTCCCGCGAGTGTGCGGTGTTCCTTGGGGTAGATATGATAAGTCCCCCTTGTTTAGAGTTCGGAATCGAAGTACGGGCATAGGCATTGTGTGTGAATCCTACCCGTACGTGTTTGCCTGGATCGGTGATATTGCATTGTGCATTGGTTATCGGAGAAGACTCTGGATTGCAACAGGTAGCCTTGGGGATTAACTCTAAGGTGCACACAGAAAACTGGGGGGAAAAGCATTCCTGCCAACTAGGTGGCCTGGGGCCAACCTTGTATAATTGGGATTGTATGTGCGAGGCCTATCTCCAGGAGACATGTAGGGTCTTTCTTTGGAAAATGGTGAGCCCATGGGGTTCAGAATTATTAGGCCAGGGAGCCGAACAGGAAAGGCAAAACTGACCCGCTCCCTACAGGTTTGGCCATGAGTACTACGGTATTTGGAGAGGGTAGGGCGACTTGAGCAATGGGAAATGGTGGAGTTGTACCTGCGTTATGTGGACTATGACATGAGAGTAGCGGAAATTGGTTCTCATAGGTGGCATAATGAGAGTCTCAGGCAAGGGGCCGTAAAGACTGAAATGCTCAAAGTAATCTGTCAAGTCAAGGACCTCTGAACGGAGGTGGTATCCGGGAAGTTCGGTACACCATCAATGTGCCCTGAGTGCATGGGGTGGAAAGCCGTGTGAGCCTCCACTTGTGGTGAACTGTGGTAGGTTGTACTTTCACTAGGATTTTTAGATGGTAGTGAAGCCACGGAATTAACCGTATTCACCTAGAATGTGCCCTGAGTGCACGGGGTGTTTGGCCGAGCAAGCCTACACCTGTGGCGAAATATACTTATGCACTAAATTATTTAGCTGGGCTAATGAAAAGCAGGGAAGGAGCACCGCCGTCCTGAATAAGGGGCGGGGTCGTTATAATTTTGTCAGCTTTAGCTGATCGTTGATTTTTTTTTCCACCGTATGGTGGAATGTTGCTTGCAGGTGCGGCAGAACAAAGTACCAAAAAGCGGGCTGAAGACCAAGCTGCTATGCTGGCCCTCGAAGGTAAAAGTGAACTGTTGTTTTATTTTTATCATGTGTGGCCGGCCTGCGAGCCGATGTCTATAAAACACTATGTGGTTAGTGAACATTTGTAAGGCCATAAGACCGAGTACTTTTATGTATTGTGGTATTTCTTTCCTAATGTGGTTAGTAGACATTCATGTTTCATACTATCTGTTATTTGGGTTCTTTCAACTAATTAAAAGCTTCTGCTAGTTGCTCTGTGTAGGACTTTTATGTTTGGGAGGATGGTTTCATTCTGTAACCCTTCGGTCTGTCTGTAATATATGGCGTCGGGCCCTGGACGGACCTACTGATATATACCATACGACGGATAGGGGTGTTACAATTTTGTATCAAACTATCAGTTCTTGTCTTACTTATTGGAATTCTTGGGTGAATTCTTTTAAGGGGTGGTGAGCATGTATGTGCGTCATCGTTATAACATAAAAAGAACCCATGAATGTCCACTTAGGAATGAATACGCTTGTTTTTGAGGAACCTGAGTGTTCAAATGATTGTTTTTAGCAATTTGTATGTCGCCTAATCGATAGTTATGCTTTATAGGGGACTGTGAGTGGTGTGGAGCAGTCGCACGGTCAGCACTCCACGGAGAGTAGTACACTAAACAACGTGTTTGAGACCCTGCTTTCTATTGAAACCATAAGAAGGATAGTTGAAGAGGTGTTCGTAGTGACTAAAGCACAACTTGGAGGGCAGGTGCAGCCCCCTGTCCCTAGGGTGACTTCAACACTGAGTGGTGTGATGGAACAACTGGCATGTATAAGACCTTTGGATTAGCAGTTGAACATGCTTTTAGTGCAAGGTACACACTCAGTTGAGGAGTATTTACAGGCGTTTCTTACTATAAGGTGCTACCTAATGTTTGATTTGGAGAATGAGCAGACTATAGTTAATAGATTCTACAACGGCCTGCGTGATGAATTACGAGTGCTACTCATAGGACCAAAGCTACTTGGATTCCAAGTGTTAGTGGAGGCGGCTAGAGCTTTGGAAGCAGATTTGGCCAGAATCAACCAGACGTCAGTGCTCAGGTTACCAAACTCCCCAGGTCCCGCAAAGTCTGTACACCAAAAGAGGAGTAAAGTGAGGCCTGACGTACCCGCTAGTCAAACTCCATATCACTGCTATAAATGTGGAAGGTTTGGTCACTTTGCCCAAGATTGTCGTAAAGACGATCAAGGGACAGAGAACGCTATAAAGGGAGTCCAAGAGAAGAAAGACTCCAGTGCTGAGAAGATAGAGTTCAAGACGCAACCCACCTCGAAGTACGGTTTCCATAGATGGTGTAAGAAGGCAAGGAGGTCGGGTCTAGTTCCTTCTTTTGGTGCGTCTGGAACAATTATTGGCCGAGACCCAGACGCGAGCTTTTGCTGTGGAAAGTTGGGACACTTTGCCCGAGAGGGTCGAAGCGGACGTCTTGAGTCCGAGAAGAAGCCTAGAGCGACTAACAAAGAGAAGGGCAAAGGGTTGGAGACCGCTACACCTAAATATGCTCCATCCCAACCTATAGGATACAACTTTGGCCATCAGGAGGTTATGAAATATGCTGACATGGTGACAGGTATGGTTTAATTTTTGGTATGTCTGTTTTAGATACCCTTTGCCTTACGCATATTAGCCTATGTTTGGTTATGATAGGATTTGTATTGATTTTCTGAGTGTATGACGAAAACACTATTCGTTATGGGAACTTCCCATTCCTTTTTGCCCGAAGGACGTGTATCGTGCATCTGAGTTCCTTCTTCGATGACAAGAGTCAAATTGAGAGTACTATTGCCTAACAGGTACTCTTTACACCCGAATAGAGCCTGCTGTTTGAAGTTACGGTTAGGGAGTCAGGAGTTTTGACTTGAAAGCGTCCATATTGCTGTCTGTAGAGTTTGATGTAATCTTTGGAATGATTGGCTCTCAGAGCAGCGTGCGTACATCAATTTCAAACGTAAGGTGGTCAGTTTGGTACTAGCTATGGATGTGAGATGTCGAAACTGAAGTATTACTTCAAGAGCTGGTAGAACAGGGTTATGTGCGTCCAAGTTTATTGCATTGGAGCACATCGGTCCTCTTGTTAAAAAGAGGATGGAATCTTACAACTATGTAATGGTTTCTAGAAGTTGATTAAGTTAATGGGAAAAGATTAAGTATCAAACCCAAGGAGTAAATCTGTTCGATCAACTCAATGGGTCAAGTGTGTACTCAAGTTTAATCGGAAGTCTAGATACTATTATTTGTCGCTAAGGGAAAGTGATATTCCCAAAATGGTGTCCAGCACACGATATGGGAATTATGAGTTCATCGTTATGCCGCTTGTGCTGATAAATATGTCGTCCGTGTTATGGATTTGAGGTATAGGGCGTTCAGTGAGTACCTGAACTAGTTACGGATAACCTTTATCGATGACATACTGGTATACTTTTTTTATGAGGGTGATCATTCCAAGCATCTGGATTCGGTATTGGAGACATTATGAAGAAATCAGTAATATGACAAATTCTCCAAGTGCGAGCTTTGGTTACCCTCAGTAGCGTTTCTTGGTCACGTCTTGAGTGGAGAAAGTGTCGTGGTGGACTCGTCAAAGATATTTGTGATACGTGAGTTGCTTGTGTTATCTGCGTTGGCGAAAAGTCTGAAGTTTTTAGGACTGGCCGGCTTGTACAGATGCTTCATAGAGAACCTCTAGCAGATAACATTACCCCTCACGACTTTGGCGAAGAAAGATCAAAAGTTTGTGTGGTCGCTGGAGTGCGTACAAGCTTTCGAAGAGCTAAAAAGTTGGTTGACCTCGGCAACTATTCCATGTTCACCGAGTAGGACCGAAGAAGTTTAGATTTACAGCGATGCTTGGGGCTGTGACTTGTATTGTGTTCTGCTCCAGCATGGGAGTGTAATAAGATATAGCTCGCGTTTGTTTGTGGAATGCGAGAGGATTTATGTGGTCCATGACTTTGAGTTAGAGGTCGTGATATTCTCCTTGAAGCTTTAAAGGCGCTACCTAAACAGCATGAAGTTAGGTATCTAAATCGATCTCAGGAGCCTGAAGTACTTATTGGATAAAAAGGAATTAAACTTGTGGCAGTGGAGGTGGATGGATTTATTGGGGGACAACACCTTCGATATACATTTTGGCGCAAGTTTTGGAGATATTGGAAATCTCTTGCGTGGACAAGCATATCACGGATGATGCTTTTGATAGGTCAATCCCCAATATGGTTTTGAAGTCGAACTGTTGTGGAAGGACAGACGTCTGTGCGCCCCAAGTGTGGAGAGTCAGCGACAGGAATTGATGTACGAGGCTCATTATACCAAGTACTCAATTCACCCAAAGTGCACAAAATGTTTAAAGGTTTGATGAATTTGTTCTGATTGCCCGGACTGAAAAAGGATGATCTGGTGGAAAAGTTAACCAAACTCTACATGGATAACATTGTTCGGGTGTATGGTGCACCCTGCATTATTGTAGGTTACTGAGATGAACACTTCACGTCGAACGATACCAGGTTTATGCATAAATTGTTGGGAACTAAGCTAAGCTTCAGTACGGTCTTCCGTTTGCAGACGGATGTTCAGACTAAATGGGCCAGCAAACGATGGAGGACATACTTCACATTTGCATCTTGGATTATCGAAGACAGTGGAAAGATCACATGTACATGGTGGAGTTTTCGTATTACAACCGCTACCAGGCAAGTAAACAAATGGCGCTTGTCGAGACCTTGTATGGGAGAAAAAGGTCGCACGCGGTTGTCTTGGCTGTATACGGGTGATTCGATGTTGTACAAACGTCAGACAGTGGAAGAAGCCACTTCAATGGTATATAAAGTTCAGAAATGGTTTCAGATCGATCACGCTAGATAGGCAGAATACTATAATGTCAAAGCATAGGAACGTGGAGTTCGCTGTTGCCGATTGAGCATAGTTGAAAACCAAGCCTTCAATGGTGTCTCACGAGCTCGATGCCTGAGGAGGCTGAGTCCGAGGTACCTTGGACCGTTTGAGCTCCTGGAGCGGAGTGGTGAAGAAGGGTATTGACTAAAGTTATCTGTGAACTTTAGTGGTCTACATGATGTGTTCCACATATCGGGGTTGGGGAAGGCGGTGCTAGAGCCTTCGCATGTGTTTGCGGTCGATCAAGTGCTGATTGATTGTGGGGTGATGACCAAGGTCAAGCCCGTATGTATTGAAGACTTTGAAGTCACACAACGCCGCAATAAGAAGTTTCCGTATGGTTAAGGTCCGTTGAAATAATTGCGGTCGTGAAGATCTTTCATGGGATCGAGAGTAGATTATATTGGAAGAATACCCCGAGTTATTTCGTTTAGGTAAATCTTAGGTTGTGTATCTGTAAATAATTTCGTGGACGAAATTCTTTAAGGGGGGACATTTGTAATGCCCCGAAACTTAAAATTGAAATGGACGGTGTTTAAACCAAGTTCGGGTCTTGGTAGGGTGAACACGGCCTCTGACACGGGCATGTCACATGGTCGTGTCGTGCTCGAGTAGTCGAGTCGAGGCCGACGAGCGTTGAGTGCTCGAACACTGCCTGTGACACGGGCGTGTCAAAGGACATGTCAGACACACGGCATGTGATACGGGCGGGTCACATGGCTGTGTTCTCCTCTGGAAGTTTGGTCCTATGCCGACTGAGGGACACAGACCTGAACACGGGCGTGTATTGTATGACACGGGCATATCAGATTTGGCACGGGCGTGTGGCCACCTGTGTCCACCAAGGGACATGACGGTTGGCGTGGCGGTTATGTGTGACATGCCCCTGGTCACGGGCGTGTCGATGACCCGACACGGGCGTGTCCGGTTGGGACACGGGCGCTTCCTAACACGTGCGCTTTTCTGTACTCGACAATCGTGTCTTGATCAAGGCACACGGCCTTGGACACGACCGTGTGGAATTCCGTGTTTGTCCTACTTTAGTGACTTTTTGGCCTGATCCAAGTCGTTCGTTTTCTTTAAATCAGATCTGACGGCTTAGGATTAATCCTCTTTCCTTAAGGCCGGGAATGGGGGTTAAACTCCTTATTTTATTTTGGCCTTTCTCTTTCTTAAGTCTTAGAGAGAGGAGAAAGCAAGGAACAAGGAGGAGGAGTATCCTAGCCGCCGGCGGAGCATCGGAGCACTGAATCGAAAACAAAGACCGGATCTACGGAGGCATTCTCGTTGCGAAGCTTTCCATCCGGCTAGTTTTTCATGGCGTCAAAATGGACTTCAAGGGTAACGATTATCAACTTGGACATGTGATGTCCTCTTCCTTTCTGCATGGGAAACCCGCTCCCGCGAGTTTGCGGTGAGTGCGCGGCGTTCCTTGGGGTAGATATGTGAAGTCCCCCTTATTTAGAGTCCGGAATCGAAGTACGGGCATAGTCATTGTGTGTGAATCCTACCCAGACGTATTTGTCTAGATCGGTGATGTTGCATTGTGTATTGATTGTTGGAGAAGACTCCGTATTGTGTTGTTTTTCGGGTTTTCTACACAGTAGATTGCAATAGGGAGCCTTGGGGATTAACTCTAAGGTGCACCCGGAATACTGGGTGGAAACACATTCCTACCAACTAGGTGGTCTGCGGCCAACCTTGTATAATTGGTATTGTACGTGCGAGGCCTGTATCCAGGAGACATGTAGGGTCTTTCTTTGGAAAATGGTGAACCCATGGTGTTCAGAATTATTAGGACAGGGAGCAGAACAGGAAAGGAAAAACCCACCCGTGCCCTGCAGGTTTGGCCATGAGTACTACGGTATTCGGAGACGGTAGGGCGACTTGAGCAACTGGAAATGGTGGATCTGTACCTGCGTTATGTGGACTATGACATGAGAGAAGCGGAAATTGGCTCTTGTCGGTTGCATAATGAGAGTCTCAGGCCGGGGGTCGTAAAGACTGAAATGCTCAAAGTAATCTGTTAAGTTAAGGACCTTTGAATGGAGGTTGTATCCGGGAAGTCTTGTACACTATCAATGTGCCCTGAGTGCACGGGGTGGGCGGCTGTGCGAGCCTCCACCTGTAGTGAACTATGCAAGGTTGTACTTTCACTAGGATTTTAGGATGGTAGTGAAGCCACGGAATTGACCAGATTCACTGAGAATGTGCCCTAAGTGCACAGGGTGTTTGGCCGAGCGAGCCAACACCTATGGAGAAATATACTTATGCACTTAATTGTTTAGCTGGGCTAATGAAATGCAGGGAAGGAGCACCGCCGTCCCGAATAATGGGCGGGATCGTTATAATTTGGTCAGCTTTAGCTTACCGTTGCTTCGTTTGCCACAGTACGGTGGAATGTTGCTTGCAGGTGCGGCGGAACCAAGTACCAAATAGCGGGGTAAAGCCCAAGCTGTTGTGCTGGCCCTCGAAGGCCAAAGTGAACTGTTGTTTTATTTTTATCATGTGTGGCCGGCCTGCGAGCCGATGTCTGTAAAACACTATGTTGTTAAGTGAACATTTGTAAGGCCATAAGGCCGAGTACTTTTATTTATTGTGTTATTTCTTTCATAATTTGGTTAGTGGACATTCATGTTTCATACTATCTGTTGTTTGGGTTCTTTCAACTAATTAAAAGCTTCTGCTAGTTGCTCTGTGTAGGACTTTTATGTTTGGGAGAATGGTTTCATTCTGTTACCCTTCGGTCTGTCTGTAATATAAGGCGTCGTGCCCCAGCTGGACCTACAACTATATACCATGGGACGGATAGGGGTGTTACAGAAGGTGGAGGCTCAGAGGGTGCTGGCCTCTGATGGACCATTTTTTGGGTTCTCAGGGGAGAGGAAGGAAGTAGAAGAAGGGGTGGGGTTTCACGTGATGTTGGGGGGAGGTGTGCCGAGGAACAATCGGTTCGTCATCATTGATGCTCCGAGCACCTACATCGCAATCTTTGGGTGTCCCCTATTCAGCACCTTTTGTTGCATCCCCTCCTCATTCCATCAATGTTTGAAGTTTAGTAGTGGAGGAGTGCAGCTCCAGACCAGTGGGGATCCAAAGGTGGCGAGGTAGTGTTATGTGACTGCCATCAACACCATTTTGTAGATGGCTGAGGCGGAGGAGCTGGAGAAGGAGATCGCGGTGCAAGAGGAGGATGTCGAGGAGGAAGAAGCAAGCCCGGGAGGGGTAGGTGAGATTGCAGAGGAGGAGCAGGGAGAAGGAGAAGCTAGAGGCGAGGCCGGGGGAGGCATAAAGATAGTGCTACAAGAAAGCCTGTTGGAGGCGATGGAGGTCAAAGGGGCAGGGGGAGAAGGGGAGTATGGACAGGAGGAGGAGCCGGGGATTGGCAGGGAGCAGTCCCGGCTTTAGCCGGCGGAGGAGTTCATGGAGATGGAAGTCTTCAACAAGGCAGTCCAGGCACAAAGGTTGAGGATCACCGGCGGCTTGAGCCCTGAAGACTAGGCGACGATGCGGGAGTGCATCTAGAAGAACCTTGACATCTTTTCTTGGAGCGCGGAGGACATGCCAGGCATCGATGCGGATGTGGCCTGCCACCGCCTGAACCTGGACCTCAAGATGCATCAAATCTGCTAAAAGATGAGAACCATCGCCACCAAGCTGGAGGAACCCATCCACGAGGAGGTCATGAAGATTCTTGACCCAGGTTTCATCTCGGAGATCCAGTATCCAGCCTAGGTCTCCAATGTGGGAATGGTAAAGAAGGGTGATGGGAAGTGGCGCATGTGTGTAGATTTACCTTTATTAAATAAATCATGCCATAAGGATTGCTACCCCCTGCCTTGGATCGACGCGCTGGTTGATTCAGCCGTTGGTTTTTCTATTATGAGCTTTTAAATGCTTTTTCATGTTACACCATATTCAGATACATCCCCCTTATCTCAAGGATGTTTCCTTCATCACTAGGGAGAGGTGCTTTAGCTACAAAATGATGCCCTTTGGGCTTAAGAATGTAGGGGCAACCTACCAGCGCATGATGGATCAAGTTTTCTAAGGCCAAAGGGGTAAGTTCCTCGAGGTCTACGTTGACGATCTCATGGTAAAGAGTTGGGATGTGGGTTCACACCTACTTGACTTGGAGGAGACATTCACGATTCTTTGAAAGTTCAAGATGAGGCTAAACCCCTAGAAGTGTGTCTTCGGGTCAAGCCGAGGAAAGTTCCTTGGACATCTTTTAACCCCGACAGAGGTCGAGCCTAACCCGGATAAGGTGATGGCCATCATGTAGCTTGAGTCCCCAAATAATGCCAAAGAGTTTCAACATCTGATGGCAAGCTTGTCGGGCTCAGTAGATTTCTCTCTCGGGCTGGGGAGAAATGTTAACCGTTCTTCAAGTTGTTATGGGGAAACATGAAGTTTGAATGGATCAGGGAATGTGAAGAGGCCTTCCAGGAGTTGAAGGGTCAACTCTCCCAAGCGCCGCTCCTTTAGAGACTGAAGGAGGGGGAGGACATAACCTTATATCTTGGGGTATGGGCAGAGGCCGTGAGTTCCTGTGGGTCAGGGATGAGGGAAAGAAGCAGTTACCAATATACTATTTTAGCAAGATCATGAAGAAGGCGAAGCTCCGCTATCCCATCCTAGAAAAGCTGGCATTCTCCCTTATCATCTCGGCCAGAAAGCGTAGGCCGTATTTTTAAGCCCTCTCGATCTGGGTGGTGACATACCAACCCATGCTTTGGGGATTTCCTTGCTGACCTCTCATTTGTACCGAGTGGTCCATCAAGCTCAGTGAATTGGACATCTCATTTTTACTGAGGCTTTCCTTTAAGGCACAAGTGGTGGTTGATTTCCTTGCTGACTACGTCATTGAAGTCAGGGGTGAGGAGCCACGGCCATGGGAGACTTGGAAGATGTTGGTTGACGGAGCTTTGGGGAAGCATTCTCTCGGGGGAGGGGTGGTGTTGGTAAGCCCTCAAGGGGTCTCCATAGAGCAGGTAGTGGCGCTGCACTTCCCGGTCATAAACAATCAAGCAGAGTATGAGGCAGTCATAGCCAGGTTGCGGTTTGCTAAGAAGCTCGGGGTACATGATGTAGAAGTGTTCACGGATTCGTTGGTGGTTACATCGCAAATTAAGGGTGAGTATGAAGCCCGGGAGCCTACCCTCATGAAATATTTATCGAAAGTATGGGTGATAGTCAGTGGATTCCGGACGTTCTCAAACCATCATGTCCCCAGGGAGCAAAACGCAGCAGCCGATCGACTGGCTATGTCCGGACCCCGGGGAGGGGGAACCTTGACAGAGCTATTCTGTCCAACGATTGAAGAAGGGGAGTTGATGGAAGTGGATCGGAGACCCTCATTGGTGGATCCCTTCATAACCTTTTTTTACTACAGGCAAGCTTCCTGAAAGGACCAAGGATGCAAAGGTCTTCGGGAACAAGGGGGTTCATTATCTAATGCAAAATGGAGGACTGCATCGAAAGATGTTGTCAGGGCTCCTAGCGAGATGCGTGGTGGAGGAAGAGATACCTCAGATCTTAGAGGAAGTGCACTTAGGCGAGTGCGGCAGTCACTCAGGGGGAAGAACCTTAGAAGCAAGGGTGGTCAGGCAGGAGTACTTTTGGCCCTCCCTGAGGGAGGACACAACTAAGTTCGCAAGAAGGTGCTAGAAGTATCAACTATATGCTCCCCTCCAACTCTTGCCTTTCCAACGGCTCTGAAGCATCACGACGCCATGGCCTTTTTCCATATAGGGGATGCACTTAGTTGCACCTTTCCCTCCAGCAAGTGGGCGGAGAAGGTTCCTCCTAGTCATGATTGAGTATATCTCAAACTGGTTGGAAGTCAAGGCATTGACCAAGGTGACCTCCCAAGTCATCCAGAATTTTGTTTGGGGAGAGATCATATGCCGACATGGGTTGCCTCAGGCCATAGTCACAGATAACGGCCCCCAGTTCGACATTGAAGAATTCATCAGCTTCTGTACCCAGCTGGGGATAGACCTCAGGTTTGCCTCCGTCCAGCACCCCAGGAGAAACGGTTAGGTGGAGGCGGCAAATAAAATCATCGTGAACTTGATTAAAAAGAAGGTAGAGAACTTGAGGGGGAGCTGGGGGGAGCAACTCCCCTCTGTGTTGTGGGACTGTCGGACGACCCCAAACACGACCACTGGAGAGACACCCTTCAAGCTTTCGCATGTATGCAAGGCGCTCCTGCTCGTGGAGTTTGAGGTTCGATCCCCGAGTGTTGCAGCCGCTAACGAAGGAAACGAGGCATGGAGGCAATAAAATGAAGGGGAGCTACAACTCTCATGGGACATGGTAGAGGAACTTAACGATGTGGCCTCCATTAGGCAGGAGGAGGTCAAGCGGTGTATAGCAATGTATTTTGACAAGCAAGTATGGATCAAACAGTTCGCCGAAGGAGATCTAGTCCTAAAGAAAGTTGACGCTGCCTGAAGATCGGCCCCCATTGGTAAACTCAACCCCAATTGGGAGGGGCCTTACATTGTTGGAAAAGTCTTGGGGTCGGGGGGATACCACCTCCAGAATGTGGAGGGGGTGTCCATGAGCCACGCCTGGAGCGGTGATGACCTGAAGCGCTTCTACCCATAGGTGGGATGAAGCTGTCCACTCAAACTTTACATTCAAATTTTATTATAATAAAATCTGTTGGCTTGCTTCCATTTTATATCTTAGAGATGGTAGGGAATGTGAAATTTGCATGACCCCGAGAGGATCCCGCTGCTTAGTCTCTCATTAGCTGGCAAGGCCAGAAGGCGCACTCGGCCCCGGGTAGACCCGCTGTCCAAGCACTCACTAGCTGGCTGAGTTGTAGGCCCGCCTGGTGGTAAGGGAATACCTCGAGAGGATCCTGCTGCTCAGGCTCTCATTAGCTGACAGGGCTAGAAGGCGCACTCGCCCCGAGTTGACCTGCAGCCATGCTCTCACTAGCTGGCAGGGTTGTAGGATCGCTTGAGGGGAAAGGAAAGGGTGATGAAAATTTACAAGACCCGGAGAGGATTCCGCTGCTCAGACTCCCATTAGCTGGGAGGGCTGGAAGGCGCACTCGGCCCTGGGTAACCCACTATCCAGGCTCTCACTAGCTAGAAGGGCTATAGGCTCGCCTGTGGGTAAGGGAATACCCCGAGAGGATCCCGCTGCTCGGGCTCTCATTAACTGGCAGGGCTGGAAGGCACACTCGCCTAGGAGTAGACCCGCTGCAAGGCTCTCACTAGCTGGCAGGGTCATAGGCTCACTTGGGGTGAAAGGAAAGGGAGATTGAAATTTGAAAGACCCCGAGAGGATCCCGCTGCTCAGACTCCCATTAGATTACAGGGCTTGAAGTCGCACTCAGCCCGGGGTAGACCCGCTGTCCAGGCTCTCACTAGCTGGCAGGGATGTAGACTCTCCTGGGGGGAGTAAGGGAATACCCAGAGAGGATCCTGCTGCTCAATCTCTCATTAGCTAGTAGTGCTGGAGGGTGCACTTAACCCCGAGTAGACCCGCTGCTAGGCTATCACTAGCTAGCAGGACCGCTGGCTTGCTTGGGGGGGGGAAGGAAAGGTACAGGGTAGTTTACTAAACCACAGGTAGACCTGCTGCCAGGCTTCCACGAGCTGGCATGGTCGAAGGCTGCTTGGGTAAGAAGGGAAAAACATTGTGCGGAGATTCAATAACTGGCTGGCGGATGGTCGGTGTCGACTCTAAGTCGGGAGGGGGGATTTTATGGCCTCTCGGCACATAGCATCTCGGCAAGGGCCTTTTGGCAGAAGACTTTTTGGCAGGTTCTATTCGATGAATTGTCACTCTGCAGGAATGGGTTCGCTGTTATCGCCCAAAAGCCTATGGTCCTAACGAGGGTGCGGAAACATTCTATGGCTAACGTGCAAGAACAAGAAGAGAAGAAGAAAGGGCGCATTTATAAAGCATTCTGACAAAGGCTAAAGAAAATAAACTTCTTGCTAAATGTATCTCCAAAAAATTACATAGTCTCAAGGGGTCTCGCCCATGCACCTTTGAAAATTCAAAAAGAAAAATTACAGCGTAAAGAAAAAAGTGGCGAGACGCTATCGGGTAGGGCGTGCTGCTGGAGGTTCCGCTGGAAGCTTCGCTAGAGCTCTCGCCGGGGGTCTCGCTGGAAGAGCTGCAGCCAGACTCGTAATTCAGGTCAAGCTCAGCTGCATCACTGACTGCATATTTGACCAGAGATTCGTCCTCTCCGGTGGGCTTGGGGATGGGATCAAACAACCAGGGCAAGATCCCTCACGCCATGTGAGTCTCGCCACCTTCATTCAAAAGAGCTGATTCCCGCAGCACCTCGATGACCATTCTGGTGGTGTCCTGCGAATTCTCCTAAACAATCGCATTTATCTCGTATGTTGAGTAATGACGACGCTCGATTCTATCCTCCAGCGACGTCCGGTCCTGGGCAAAGGCAAGGGCCCCCTCTAGGCGCTTTACCTCAGCTTTTAGCAGTTGGATCTCACACTCAACAGTGGCGTCCCTGGCACTGGACAACTAGGCTTGCGCGGAGTCCTGCGAGAAGATCCCGTTTAGCAATATATATATATATATATATATATATATATATATATATATATATATATATATATATATATATATATATATATATATATACTAAGAAGGAGAACGATATTGAAGGGTCTCGCTTGCCTCGGTGGCTGGGCGAAGGTGGAGAAGTTTTTGGGAAGCCGCTAAGTCGGCCTTCAGGGTGGAAAATTCAGTGGCAGTAGTATACCTTGCCTTGAGCATGTCGACGAGGTTGTGCTTGATGGTGAGGGTGTGACGCCCAGACATATGCGAGAGCTGGACCGCGCAAAGTTGGGCTAGAGTGGCGTCATAGATGAGTGACCAGGTAGTCGACTGGTCGAACGTATCGGCATCCTCCTGAGTGTAGAGCCCATAGCTAAGCTCAAAGGCCTCATCGGTGATCATGTATCGCTCCCTCTAGGAGGTGAGGAGTGTTGAGACCGCGACACAGTTGGTAGAATTGTCCCACTAGAGCAAGGGCTTGCCCTCTGCATCCAGGAACTTCTCGCCAAAGCCAAAAATTCGGTGCCCTTTCAGCATTAGCTTGAGTGGGATCTCGGCAGGGGTCTCGGCGACCGGCCCAAAGACACCCGTCTTGCCTGCGACTGACGGGGTCTCGATGAGGGTCTTGGCGGAAGCCCATACAATGGACTTGCCCTTGTCTATTGCTGACGATTTTTGTTTTTTGAATGGGGGGGGGGGGGGTTGGGAGGGAGCTGTGTTTCCGCTTCTTGGCACTATGTTTGGAAGAGGGTCCCGACTCCTCCCGGCATGTGGCGATGTCAGACTTGGCGAGAGCTAAGGGGTCGGTGAGCGCCCTAGTCTCATCAAATGGTTGGTGGAGGGGATTTCTCGTTCACTTGCGAGACCCATAGCTGATTAACCTTACATCTCGAAACAAAAGGTTGCAAGGTTAGACCGAAATAATAGCTTCGCCGGGAGGTACCGGTAGGAGGGAATCCAGGTATCGCCGAAGGAAGGGGTGGTCGAAATTCTTGGTCCCGAAGAATACGATTAGTGCGCCTTCGCGCTCCCCGAAAATGGAAGGCTTGTAGGTTGTGCCGTCGTACTGAACTGGCGCAAGCGGGATGTTGCCAAAGTTACCAAAGACAAAAACGAACTTTTGCCCCCAGTGGTGGTTCTTGTTGGCGAGACTGCTCATCTTCACCAACTGCCCTGAGAAGAATACCACTCCACCTTTTTTGCGGAAGTTGAATAGCTTCGGGAAGATGGGCTGGCTAAACTCGATCGTTTCCGCTCGCTTGTGGCAGACGAATGCCACAAGGATTTTGACAGAATTTGTGTTGAGATGGGTCGGTACCACCCCATAGTACCGAAGGGCCTGGCACACTTCTCACCACAGGGGGAGGTGGAAGCCCACCTCGAAGTGCTCCAAGGGGATGACAAGCTCCCCAACCAGTGCGAGATTAACCCTATCATCGTTCCCAGGGTTTCGCATAGCGAACCCGGTAGGGATGAAGTTTGCGACTATCGCGTTTTACTCGTCATGAGTTAGCCGGCAAGGAGGGAATTAGAGTTCTAGGAAGGATTGCTCGCACTTGGAGCGGCCTTTGCCCTCTCCAGGCATCTTAAAGAGAAGGCGAGAGGAGAGAGAAAGGAAGGTAGGTGAGAGCCTTGGCATTGCAGAGATCGACGAAAGCAATCAGGAGGAGGATGAAGGCTTTTAATCAGAGAAGTGAATTCAGAGAAGTAAATGTTGTAGGTGGATCGGCCTAAATTTTGAAATTTTGGTAGTTATGAGTTCTTTCCTAATTGCAGTGGGGTACAGTCAACAATTCCCGATGTTCCGACTCCTCATTTTCCATCCTGCCTCGACGTCACTCCATGAACCTAAAGAAAGCGAGAACCTCCAGGAAGACCCTAGGGTAAGGGAAACTTTTGGCAGCGGGAGAGAAGTGATGAAAAAGGCGCGAGAATCAAGCGTTCGCAAAGCATCAGATATGAAAGCATGAAAAACAGACAGAGAGTGAAGGGAAAACATAAAGGGGCTCTCGCTGGGCGAGAGTCGTAAAATAATAGCGATAAAAAATATATCGATAACAAATATAAATAAATGTTCATCGCCGTGAGGCGCAAGGGGTATAAAGTGAGAAGGGGAGGTTGGTGTTGATGCACGAAATGCGACGGGGAAAACGGGCACCACCAGCTAACCGTTCGAGCACTGGGGAAGGTATTGGGAAAAGACTGTCGGCTAGTCGGTTACTAGCGACTAGGATGGCGGATAGGACCGGATAGGAAAAAGGGAGAAAGGGCCGCTATCAGCGGCAACACCAGAGTTCGCCCGCCGCAGCCTGAATGCCTCTCCTGCGGCGGGCTTTTCTTTTATAGGAAATTAAGCGATTACACTTAGAAAAGAAAGAAGAAAGGAAGAAGCCGGCCGGACAATAGACCGCAAAGGACCAGAATCGAGGCCGCAGCTCTTAACAAGCGAGCTCTTGGACTCGAGTCAGCGTGCTTTGGGTGTACTCCCGCCCCCTATTTATAGGCTTGGGGGCCTGCCCAAACGGGCAGGGCTAACATTACTGGCTGCCCGAGGTACAAGAGAATCGAGCAACGGTGACGGGAATCGAGAAGAAAAAGCAAAGCCAAGAGACAGGCCGAGATCTTCTTCTGCCGAGCTGCAGGACTCGGCCTCTGGGCGGGCTGGTCTGGACCTCCTCTGACGGCGACCTGGGACATAGGTCGCGCAGCTTGGGCAAGGACAGGCCGGCCCTTGGGATGATGGCTGACCTTGGAACAGGCGGCGGCCTGACGGAGAGGCCGCACGGCTTACCTGACAACAAGCCGGTTTGCTGAGAATGGCGGCTAGAAAGCACAAGCCGTCCGGACTTGAAAACCTGGAGAACTAGTCGAGGATTCCGGGTTAACATAATCCCCGCACATTTTTAAGTTTCTGAAAAAACTTCGAAAATGTAGAATCAAGCCGGAGACCGCGACTACTATTAATGCTTTTGCGTCTATAAAATGCCGAGGGCTCTGCCATTTCGTCAAGATTTCTATCAAGCTACGGGTCACTATTCGCCACTTGCGGTTAGAATCCTCCAAGCCGACAGAGACTTCTACAAGATGGACGTCATGTCCTCGATGCTAGATCACGAAAAGAAGTCGTCTGGATCGAAAAAGAGGAGCAGAAAAGCGGACAGTTCCGACCAACGGCCTGAGAAGAAAACTGAGAAGCCGATCACACCGGTGGCTTCTGATTCTGGAAAGAAACCGATGGAAGTCGTCGCGGAATCCTTGCAGGCCGCGATCAAAGTCAAAGCGGTTTCCAAATCTGCTCTCCCGCAAACTGAAACCACCAAATCTTTCGACATTACCTACTCACCCTCAGGTGAACCCCTCTTGAAGATCGCCGGGGCGGAGGAGAAGAGTGTCGACTCTTCCAAACCGCGCGAATTTCCCACATCTGCTGACTTGATCATTGTTGAAGAGGACGACTCAGAGAAGCTACTGGAGGCCGAGCGGTCTCTGATCGAGAAAAGGAGGCAGACAGAGACAATCGTCGCCCACTTGAAGCGACGTAAGAAAAAGGTCGAGACCCTTGAGGAAAGTATGGAGAGGAAGGCGCGGAAGATGCGGGTTGATAACCGCAATGTTTCTGTGAAGACCGGAGCGGCTAGTCTCCAACATAAGCCGCGAGAGAAAGAAGTATCTGAGGGTCCGTCGACTCCATCTTCCAAGATGGACGAACAAGAAAGTACGCCTACGATTAGCGAATCTCGGAGCGATATCCTGAAGGGCATGGAGAAATTCCAGCAGTAGGACAAGTTACTGGCAACTCCACCGGCTTCTGCGGAGGTCGCCGACACCGATGTCAAAGTTACAGGAGAGAAGCTTGGCGAACCGGCTCCTGCGGTTTCAGAAGGAGATGAAAAACTAAAACTCAGAGAGAAGATAGAGGAGATGAAGAAATTAATCGCCAGGAAGCAGGTGGCGACTACATTTCCTGCCCTGCAAGGTAAACACGAAGAAGTTAAGCGTATTGTGAAATTCTACAAGCCGCGGTCACGGAAGAAGGGAGCGGACACAATATTTAATCCGCCGGCGAGCTTCTTCCTGACCACGGCACAACTGAAAAGCAAAGCTAAAGAGACCGCGCGGCTATGGAAAGAAAAGCTGAAGCGAATAGACTCCGAAAGGTTTAGGCGACCAGCGGCTAGACTTTATACTGCGGCTTTTGAAGGAGAGATAATCACGGGCTGCGGTCTCGTTCTAACGAGATCTTTTATAAGGTGTCGGCCATGTTACTGAATCTAACCGCTTGTTTGTTCGCTGCAGGTGCACCTGAAACTGCCATCCAGCCGGGCGATCTAACCACCTGCCTACTTCCACTGATACCACCATTACCTCCCAATATCCGCGATCAAAGGACAGCCGAATTCTAGTGTGAAGTCGCTGCCTTGCAGGATAGGATAAGGGAGCATACCGAGGCCCTTCGAGCCAGGGAAGAAGAGTGGCGACTTCAAGAAGAAGATCAACGGTTTATGCTGGAGGCCGCTGAAAAGACAACAAAGGAAGTGCTGGAAGACTTGGAGCTGGAGAGAGGAACGATGCGGTCTGAGGTGGAGGCCGCTGAGAAAATGACGCAGGAGGCCCTGTTCAGCTTGGAGTTGGAGAGAACGACGATGCGGATTACACAGGAGACCGCTAACAAAAGGGTGCAGGAGGCACTGGCCAGCGCAGACATGGAGAAAATGGCAAAGCGGACTGCGCTGGAGGCCGCTGACAAAAGGATGCAGGAGTCCCTAGCCAGCTGGGAGGAGGAGAAGACAACGATGCAGACTGCGCTTGAGGCCGTTGAGCAAAGAACACTGGAGGCGCTGGCCCACCTGGAGCAGGAGAAGACAGAGAAACTTGACCTGCAGGCTTTAGTGCTGATGCTCGGCCTGTTTGAGAGGGAAAGGGCGGCCACCGCTCGACTTGACAAGGAAATGGATAAGGACCGACCAGAGGAGACCGGCAGAGGCTTGCGACCTGCTGGGACGACTGCTGAACAGCAGCAACTACCAAATCGCCCGGCTTCCGGAGAGACTTCGGATTCACCAGTAGTCGCGGCGGTTAGGCAGGTCGCTGCTTCTGGCGACCCGAGAGATCGCGCTCTACCGCTGGTTCCATTTGCCCGCGTAGAGCGTGATACCTCGCGAGTTCATCGGACTCTGCACTCTATCCACAACCTTGTCAATCAAGTGTATGTACAGCTGGTATAGGCCGGCGACCAAGTCGCGCGGGTTGGGCGAGACGCTCCAGAGAGTGGAGAGAGATAATTATGAGAACTTTAATTGTGCTTTGTAATAAGCATCAACTCGGGATGCCTGACAGTTTGATTCCTGTGGACAATTGTTGTATGTTCGATTGTATATTATTGCGAATTGAATGCGGCTTTGTGTGGTTTGAATACTTTCTAGTCGCTGTCTTTTCTTCTTTAGAAATTTCGCCAAGTACTTGAATTTTAGTCGCTCGAACTGCCGAACTAGAATGCGGTTAGAATACTTTACCTTGCAGGTTGAGCCGTGCGGCCTGATATCTAACCGCGATTTGATAACCACTACTGTAACTGCGTAGGAAATCTATAAATTGAGATGATCCCGGAGTCTTCGGCACTGAAGATCAAAATGCAAGCTAAAGCAATGGCGATGCGGTCTGACAAAGCTCCAGCCGTTAGGACCGACGCGGCTTCTGCCTTCCATTCGGCGGATCATAAGGAAGGCCGGCTTACCCAAGCTGATCTCGACAACTTTGCAGAGAAGCATATGAAAGACAGCCCGCTGCTCGCGCGGCTTCCGCTACCTTATGAGCGGATTAACACCTCCGCAGCCAACCAGATCGCTATCCCAATCGATCACTTTGACTGCGGCTTCGGCTTCCCTGTGCTAATGTAAGCCGTTGCGGTCTTTGACCACTACGGAGTAGTGCCAGGACAGCTGCCGCCGAACTCTATTGCGGCGATTTACAGCTTCATCTCCTACCTCAGGTCGGAGAAAGTTTGTTTCTCAATGAAGCTGTTCAGAGAATGCTTTTCGGTCCAGTCTATTCCAGACTTTTGGACAAAGATCTTCAAAGGTCATCTATACTTTGGCTGCCGTGGGCTAAAGGTCATCAACCTGGCGATCAAAATCCCGAATAGGTCAGAAAGATACCTGATCTTCGAGGGTAACCTCGGACTCCTGCCGGTCCATCCGCAAGTTCGCGACGAAGCCGCTTTTGGCAGCAGCGGACTGGACGGTGTGGAGAAGGAGATCTTCAACTTGTTCAAGGGCGAGCGGCTCGACGTCACCCACTACCCCCCGCTGCTCCCGACTTTGGATGATGTCCATGCGCAGGACAATAAGTATCAGCCAGCCAAACTGCTCTGCTAGCCGCGCGGCTCATCAACTGACTTGTTAACTTTGCCTTGCAGCTGTCGTCGCGGTCCCGCTGAACAAGCCGCTAACTCCTGGCGGCCTAACCCTTACACAGCGGGAGAAGAGGGCCAAGAGGGCCAGGCCGGAGCAGGCTGAAGAGGAAGGAGCATCGGACTCCTCGAGCGACTTCATGCTGCATGGTATGGGCAGCCGCTTGAAGGATCTCCGCGGCAACCCCACCATGCAGTGGAGTGCCGACGGCGAATCGGTTCAAGTTTCCATCGCCCTCCCTAAATGGGGGAAGAAAACGATAAGCCTCCATGCCTCCGCGGCTGGCGCGGCTTTGTACGGTAGGTGCAACCTAAAAGCGCTGAAAAAGATACCACCAGAGGACTTCTCGCGGTTTGCCGCGTAGGTCGGCACGAGAAGCTTCGTGGCTAACCACTATATGGGCCTGGCCCAATGGCGGTTAGTCGCAAGTGAAGGCGACCTGAAGCGGCAACTCGCCGAAAAGGATGAAGAAATCGCACGGCTAATGGAGCTCAATGCGGTAAGATATTACCTGATTTATGCGACCTCATTTAACAAGCCACTCGGACTGACCTTCTTCCTTCCTTTGCAGAAAATGTACGATCCGGCCAACTCGGCCTTTCAGGATGCGGTCTTTCCGCAGCTTGTGCAAGGGATCGACGGAGCGCTGAAAAGGCTTCGAGATCGCAGCGGCCTCGCCCCGGGATTCACCGACTTCACCTCCGCCGACCTGTATCCAACCTTGAAGAAAAGGGTGGCCGCGGTTTATCGAGCACTGAAAGGCAAGGAGAAGGTCGGCGGAGAGGGCGAGGGCAAGGCAGAAGAGGAAGAGGAGGACAGCGAGGGAAGCAGGAGCGAGAGCGCTTCTTCAGAAACTGGCGGTCAAGCATCTGAGACCGCACAGGTTGATGTCGCTGGGTCAGAGACCAGGGGCACTGGCAGTTCGCGTTCATTCTCGTCTGACAGCGGCGACTACTCGCCTTCTGAGATCGACATCGACGGTGAACCGGACTCCGGCACTCCTGCGTCCAAAAGACTGAAGCCGAATAGCTAGGATAGATTACTTGTAGTAGTTTTTACATTTTTTGAGACCGCCGGTAAGATTTTGTAAACCGCGCGGTCTACCTTTTATACTTGACATCAGAAATGAAAATATTTTACCTTTTGTGAGAATCTATTGTAATCTTACTTACTTGTTTGTTTATGCGGCTTAATCTTTCTTACTCGTTTCCGGCTTAAGAAATCTCATCGATGACTTCACTGAATAATAACTACCTTTGCTCCGGTTAAACTCGAGTAGAATATCGGTAACCGGATATATTAGTCGTCTGCGAAATTATAACAATCCGGTCATCCTTGAGCGTATATAGAGCAATAAGCCAGGCAGTCAGGAGATTATTCGCCAAGAAGATAAGGCAGTTCAACTATTGAAGGTACCACGAAGTCCCACGATTAATGTATAGGCCGTAATTTTATTGGAGATGAAGAAGATACATGGCGATCGACAAGCCGCTCGGCTAAGGGGATAAACCGGATAAATATTGTAAAAACCAAGCTGATTGTGGCGGCCTGTCCGAACTTTAATATGAAAATCGCTTCCCATAGGAGAACTACTGAACGATAGAGTTAAACATATTGCAAACTCTTTACATAGCAAGCCGCGAATTGATTTGAATGAATACCATAACCCGGCGGACTAGAATTAGTTGATAGGATCAAGTCGGCCGAATTCCAGAATATATTAATAATAATCCGTGAGAGATTTCATAGCCGAATAGAATAAACCGAAATAGGTAACCTCGCGGTCTGCGGACTGTGCAATATAAATCGGCTAGGTTGTAAGACCGTGAGACGGTGGATAAGCTGGAATGGATAATTGCGAGGTCTATGAACTGACCAACATATCGATAATCATATGTGAAAACCATAATTTATCTACCACTGTAACTTGCAGGTTGAAAAGATAACGAAAACTCTGCATGTACTGTCTTTCAACATAAACTGAGAATCATTACTCTTCTAAAGAAGATCTTATTTCAACTAATCTGCGAATGATTCGAGCGGGGTTTATGTCTGCGACTGATGTCGTGCGGGATTGCCACGACACATCTGCGACTGATGTCGTGCGGGATGTGGAGGGCCAAAAAAGTAATATTGTTTTTGTTATAATTAAATGTCCACACACGTATGTCAATATTAAGTGTAAAGCTAAGAAGCAGAATTTAGAGGGCATATGAATGCTTATTTCTAGAGGAAAGCTTAGTAAAAGGATATGGGCTTGATGCCTAATTAAACCCAATTGTCGATGATCGTTGAGAGATATTTGTGAAGCTGGATGCTGGTGAGGACTGGTTTGGGGCTATATCTATTACAACTGTCATTATCAAAAGAAAAGAAGCAAATGCAAGAAACTCCGAACACATGGGAGATATACGAAATATGTAAAAGAAAGACAAACAAGATACTACCGCTTCTAACACTTCCCCTATTTAACAACAGAATCTTCATTTGAAACATCGGCTTTATCAGTGGAAAATGTGCTGGAAGATCATAGGACAACATAGTCTTGTAATTTCCCTGCCCTTGCAAATTGATCTGCTAGTTTCCGGAGAGCCCGACAATCTTCTGTGTTGTGACCAATATCCTTATGATATTTACAAAAAAGTTCTTCATGTCGATGTTCAATCTTTGATTTCATACGTCGAGGCTTTTTAAATTCTTTCATACTAGCAAGAATTGGCAGAAGATCTTCCATAGAAATTTTGAACTTGACATTTCTGTCCGAGTACTTTTCATACATGAGTGTTTTAGGATCAAAAGACATGATAGGGCAAGCTTCTATACACTCTGATGATTTATCCTGTTGCGGAGATTCTGAAGCATTTCGGGAAGAACCGGGCTGTTGATGATAAGAATCTTTCTGATATTCCTTAGCCATTTGATTTAAGAAGGATATATAGTTGCCATTTGCTGTTTCACCCATTATGAACTGATTAGCTGTTTTAATAAGATCTCCATAGGTCTTCGGCTCCTTTTTGCTAACTTTAAATTTGAGAGGACCTTCTCGAAGTCCGCTTATCAAGGCATATTTATAAAAGTCTGGATGAACGTTAACGATATCGAGCGTTTCCTTTTGAAACCGATCAACGAAATGAGCGGTAGACTCATCAACTTCCTGCTTGATTTGGAAGAGAGCTACTGGGTTTCTCTTCCGCTTCCTGAAAGTATCAAATCTCAAAAGAAACTATTTTTGAAAATCCCCAAAGCAAGTGATGGACCGAGAAGGTAAACCATGAAACCATTCCTGAGCAAGACCGTCAAAGGTCATTAGAAAAAGCTTGCATTTGATTCCATCTGACATGGCTTTTAGAGAAGCAGCCACTTCAAATGCTTGCAGACGTGAAACTGGATCACTAATCCAAGAATAACGTGGCAAGCGAGGCTCTCTAAAATCATCAGCAACGGTATCCCAGCGAATTTGATCAACGAACGGAAAAGAAACTTCTTCTTCTCTGTAGAGAGGTGTCTGCTTCGTGCTAGCCTGAAATGCATCCTTAGCTACATTCTCGGGATGAGAACCATCTTGCCTCGTTAAGGAATCCCGCATAGATGATAAGAAATTTCTGTAATTCCTCAGGAGATTCATTGCAAATGATAGATAACCAACACGAACTTAGAGACCGCCGGACAGTTATAGTCTGACCGAGCGGAAGAATTGCCAGCGGTTACTGAGCAGGTTAACCACCCTTGCCACTGCTTGCTCAACTAGCCGCTAAGCACTAGCGGCAGAGCGGTCTGACAATATCTAGCCGCGGATTTCACCGGCTAACCGAGATCTGAAGGTCGGGTGTTAACTATTGATGCGCGAAATGCGACGGGGAAAACGAGCACCACCAGCTAACCGTTCGAGCACTGGGGAAGGTATTGGGAAAAGTCTGACGGCTATTAGGTTACTAGCGGCTAGGAATGGCGGATAGGACCGGATAGGAAAAAGGAGAAAGGGCCGCTATCAGCGGCAACACCAGAGTTCGCCCGCCGCGGCCTGAATGCCTCTCCTGCGGCGGGCTTTCCTTTTAGAGGAAATTAAGCGATTACACTTAGAAAAGAAAGAAGAAAGGAAGAAGCCGGCCGGACAATAGACCGCAAAGGACCAGAATCGAGGCCGCAGCTCTTAACAAGCGAGCTCTTGGACTCGAGTCAGCGTGCTTTGGGTGTACTCCCGCCCCGTATTTATAGGCTTGGGGGCCTGCCCAAACGGGCAGGGCTAACATTACCGGATGCCCGAGGTACAAGAGAATCGGGCAGCGGTGACGGGAATCGAGAAGAAAAAGCAAAGCCAATAGACAGGCCGAGATCTTCTTCTGCCGAGCTGCAGGACTCGGCCTCTGGGCGGGCTGGTCTGGACCTCCTCTAACGGCGACCTGGGACATAGGTCGCGCAGCTTGGGCAAAGACAGGCCGGCCCTTGGGATGATGGCTGACCTTGGAACAGGCGGCGGCCTGACGGAGACGCCGCACAGCTTACTTGACAACAAGCCGGTTTGTTGAGAATGGTGGCTAGAAAGCACAAGCCGTCCGGACTTGAAAACCTGGAGAACTAGTCGCGGATTCCGGGTTAACAGTTGGGAGGTTGGGAGGTTGGGTAAAGACGAGGCGAGACCCGCAGGGCTCAGTACTGCTCCCACCTACAACAAGACTGACCTCGCCTCCCTGACCTCAGAGGCACTCACGGATTGAAGAAGGCCATCAAGGCGGTCAGCTCTAGGTTGGCCAGGCGCTAGGCTGGCCAGGCAAAGCTGCTCTCGAATCCGCTCGATGTATCTTCCTTGGGAGGTATCTGCTATAAGAGTGTCCTGACACTCCTTCCCGCCAATGAGGTGGGTGTAGTCCCGCTCGGCAATCGCCAGCTGCCGCTCTATTGTCTAGTGGATTATCTTCACCATTGCGGAGTTGGCTCGCTGTTGCCGTGCGAGATTTGTCAGGATTGCCGCAACCCTCTACCTTTGCATCTTGCAACTCTTAGAGTCCTCAAGAATGTCCTCCATCTTGCCAGAGGAGGGGAGGGGTGAGTCTTCCTCATTTTCTTATTCTTCATCATCATCTTCTTAAGCTTCCGCCTCCTGAGCCTTCGGATCTGGAGGACAGATTTTAATCAGATTGGGGGGAGCAAAAGGAAAGATGGAAGGTTCTCATGTACCTGAAGACCAATCTTGCATACCTGAAAAATGATGGGGGACCTTCCCCCGATGGCTGACGAGAAGGGTCGGGTTGCCTCTCAGAACCTTTTTCGAAGAGCAGGTGGAGTGGCTTGCCCCGAACCGGACGGAACGTCCTGCGCTCTTGTTTATCGGTCTCGGCCAGTGGGGGGATAGAGACACCCTCTCCCGCAAGTGGCTGGGATCCCGGTGCAGGTACTGATGGGTCGGTGACAACCCCTCCGTAGGGAGGGAGAGATCGGCCGCCAGATTGGTATGATTTTTTTTTTTGGGGGGGGGGGGAGAAGTCCATGTCCCCTGACCAATAAGGTTCAGGCTCCCAAGAATAGGTGCTACAAGAGGCCAGGTAAGTGAAAAGGAGAAACAGATCATCTAAAGTTGAAGCCAAGCTACCAAAAGGGATAAATACCAGGAGTGATGGTGGATCGGTCGGGGTAGTTGGAGTGGCAGCCCCTGAGAATAGCGGTGCAGCCCTCGAGAATAACGGTGGATCCTTGTTGAGAAGGCGGGTCATCTTGGTATCTGCCAGTAGAAAGTCGGCAACGTCTTTCAGAACCATCCCCTGCGAGAAGAGCGATGCAACAGTATGAAACCCCGTTCTTTAATTGTTCGTGCCAATGGGTAAGGGATAAGAGTACCTATGGCAGGGAAGAAGGGTTCTCGTCGTGGTTAGTTGTCGTGGTAGGCGAGAATGGTTCTTTGTGGAGCGTTCTCGCCTGACCGACTTGGCCTTGTTCTTTTTCTTTGGGCAGGAGATCTCGTCTGAAAGTGAGGGATAGATCTGTCTTAACTCTAGAGGGGGGTGAATAGAGTATTTTAAAAACTTTTATTAGTTTTTATAGTGGAATTAAAATAAGTGATATCTATATGTATAGAGAGAAATAAAACAAAGATAATCATAACACACAAAACAAAATGAATAGAGCAATCCAGACGACACAAAGATTTTATAGTGGTTCCCCTAATCTTGGGTACATCCACTCTTCTACCACCCTAGTAGGAATTCACTACAAGTTTTTGATCAGGTGCCCTACAACCACAGGTTTTTATTCAGGTGCCCTGTCACCACAAGATCTATTTTAAGAGAGATCTCACAACCCTTTGAGCTTTTGACCAGATGCCCAAATACAAAACCAAGTCTTTTGATCAGGAGAATTGATAAACAAAATATAACTTTTGAAGGGAGTTAAAAATCCTTTGTACAGGAGAGTTAAAGATAAAATAGATGTTATCTTCTCTTTATCAAAGTTTTGAGAAGACTAGTGGATTGTTGTCTATTGTCAAAGCTCCCCCTGAGATGTAGAAGAGTTCAGGAGAATGAGAGCTTTGCTCAAAGTGTAGGACTTTAGATTGAAGTATATCTTCAAAAAACTTTTAGACTGATGAAGATTGTTTTTCTCTTGAAAGTCCTGAAGTAAAACTGAAGAAGACTGATATTTTATGAGAGCTGTTCTTCTTTTAGTTTTCTTTTCATTCATAATTCATAAGCTTTTGTGTATTCTGTTTATTCCTATGTTTTCCTTTGTCTGCAATCATCTGAAAAATTATCTTTTATATTAATCCTTATAGAAAATCGGCCTTTGAATTTTAAATCCTATCCTTGATTGACTGCAGAAAATCTTGGATACTGAATGACAATAATTGTCTTAAATGAATTCCCTAACTATCTCTGGAAATAAGCCATTTAATAACTCTATGCAATACCATAATTAATGCTTCCATGGAACGGCTATATTCTTGAGAATATAAGTATTAATTATCCGAGTATTACTGCTTAAATATAATCATATAAATTGACATTCAAACTGAGAAACTGAAGAGGAAACACGTCGAACAAAACTTGAAAGAAAATAGTCGACCTCAGGAAGAATTTCGTCGATCTGAACTCCAAGTTCATCGAGCTGAGAAATCTCCTTTGTCGAGATGAGCTCAGTGATCATGAACTGAAAAAGGACTGCCAATCTGAGCTCCAAGTTCGTCGACCAGAGAAGGACTTTTGTCAATCAGAACTTCTGATAGGAGATCAGAAATTGTCGACCTCGGCTGGACTTTCGTCGAGATTAACTCAGAGAAGGAACTCTTAGTTCGTCGAGCTGAGTTCAGCTATCGTCGAGCAAAAATTCTGAAGTCTTTAAAACTACTTGTCTCTAAATTATTGAGCCTTTGAAGTCTTCTAAAGGTAGGTTCAAAGCCTAACCTAATAAGAATAACCTTAACCTTAGAAAAACAAATGACACTAGTATATACATGATGGGTCAACAAACATAATAGTGAACCTAGCCCAAATCAACCCTAAAAAAGGTGGGGTTCCAACAATCTCCCCCTAATTGGGTGAGGTCACTATGAATAATAATAAAAAAAAATCATAAAGCATAAAATAATATCTAGCAGAATTATAAAGTTTAAGAAGATGTAAACAAAAGTGCCTTGTGACAAATTTATAACAAATAACATTCAAACTTTCTTTGAAGTATCCTGTGAAGTTCTAGCAGAAGTTTTTGTGAAGATAATTTCTCTGTTGGGATCAGCTACTTGCTGCTTTGACATATTTATGTCTTCAGCTCAAAAAATTATCACAGAAGCAGCTCTAGGTATAACTGCTTCAGGATGTAAAGACATATATGTATCAACATTAAAGAGCATTTGTACCTGATATTTTTCCAACTCTTTCTTCCTGTAAGAAGACATTGTAGTATATTGAGAAACATCTTGTCCTTTTTCTTTAGCTTTCATGATTTGAGATAGTACTATATGCTCTTTGAACCTTTCCATCCTAGAATTAGGATCCATCTTTGGATCACACACTTGAGATATAGGCCTTTCAGGACTTGATTTGTCTTGCTGATTTAATTCAGAGGATATTTGCTGTCTTCTTTGCTTTTGGTACTGTTACTATCTGCTGCTGCTGGAACTGTGCTGCTTTCTACTATAAGAAGATTTGGAATGTTGAGAAGATGTAGACTTTGGAGCTTGAGAAACACTTCCTGCGGATCCAGCTGTAGGAGGATGAGGAGGAGGAGGACCTCTCCTGAATTGAGGAGGTGGAGAGTATCTCCTTCTCTTCTTCCTAGCTTTCATTTCATTCTTGGAATATCTCATCCAGTGAGGGGATTCTAGAGTGAGAGTTATATTACGCATGAACAAAAAAAATTGAGTATCAGCAGTTACAGATGGTTTAGGAGCTGCCTTTGGTGGAACTTTCTTCTTGAAATTTCTCTTCATAGAACTGGAATCTTAAGAGTCAACTGATTCATCAGCATCATCATAGGATTCTTCTGCAGGATTGTCATAAAGATCATTAATCCTTTTGAGCATTTCATTAGAAAGAAAAGGATGAGCTTTTGGCTGCATGACTTCAGGCTGAGGCTGTACTTGAACTTCGGGCTTTAGAAAATCTATAATCACTTGGTCACTCTCTTCTTCCATATCTACAAATAAGATCTCATCAAGATCTGGCATGGGAGACTCAGCCCAGTCATAAGATGGAGGAGAAAAAGCCTTTGGCTCTGAGATTTCTGAGTCTATGATCTTTTTACTTCCTGAAAAACTTGTCCTTAGTTGATCCAAAACTAAAGGACTAATAGGTGCTGTGCATCATACTATCGCTTGAGAATTATCAAGAACTCCTGAATCAAAAACTAGTAAATAGCTACTATACATAGTATCACAAGAATGTAATAAAGAATAAATATCAACTGAGGAATTAATAATGAAATCACCAACAGTATCTATTGCTGCACCAAAAACTGCCTCTTCTGTAAAACACAACATCTCTATATCATCATCAAGAATTTCAATGATCTTTGATTCTGGAACATCTGTTGCTACTGCTACTACTACTAGAGCTTCTACACAGAACATATCCCCTTACCTGGTTTCAGAGAGTCCTGAAGCCAGGCCCCAAGAAGAAGAAGTGACAGAAGTGGAGGAAGCAAACTGAGCAGAGAGAAAATATATAGAAGCAGCAAGAGGGGATATGGCCTCATCTATGAGATTCTTCAGATATGGAGTGATGAATTATAGAAGATCTTTAGTAATGTCAGAGAAGTTGAGATAGAAGAGTTCAGGAGAAGATGGGGTATAGGTGGACTGGTGGCCATAATTGGAACAGTCAAAAAACCTTGAGGGAAGTCTGTTTGTTGGAATTCTTGAAATATGGATGGATTGTGGGATGGATGATTGGATGTATGGATGGTATCTGTAATTTCATCTTGGTGAGGAGATTGTTGTGGAGATGGAGATGAAATAACATTGATTTTGGGAAATGACATTGGTTGTTCTTGATGAGTAGATGTAGATGGGAGATCATCAAGATGAGATGGTTGAGGAGATTGAGGAGGTGGAGATGGTACATCCTCAGCAATATGGATTGGTGATTGTTGTTGAGATGGTCAGACTAGAGGAGTGGAGTTAGAGGGTTGTTGAAGTGGAGTTGATGAAGGAAATATAGAACAAGGTGGAGATGGAGGAGGAGAAGTAGCTTTTACTGGGGTTGGAGAAGTGGCTGTGTCAGCCCTTGTGTTCTTAGAAGCAATCCTAGAGGAGGAGGCCCTGAAGGGCTTGGGGATAGTCTTCTCCCATCTGCAAAATAAGACAGAGGTAAGACTCTTAGAGGCATTGATGAAACTTGTAAGATCTGACTTCCCAATTTGGAAGGACACCTGAATCTTATGCCCAGAACCGCCGACTTACGGTGATACTATCACACGGGTGGGTCGACACCGCAAAACACCGATTCTGTCGGCTAACACGATCATATCTCAGAGCAAATATGAGTAAAAGGAGCAAGTAAATAGTCCACAATCACAGCATATATATATAGAAATAGAATGTGCATCAGTCCAGAAAGAGTACATCAATTAAAAGGGCTTATGCCCTGTACATCATATATAAAAATCCCTCTCTCTCTAGTAGCGGAAGACACTCTCATCTCTAACTCATCCCACCTGCGGTAGCTCTGCAGTAGTAGTAGAAGGTGGTAGTCGAACTGGCTCCTCAGGTCCTGTGACCTCGTCTTGCTGGTCGTGCTGGTACCCCATCTCCTCGAGCCCCTAAAAATTGTTGGTCACCGACCGTTAGTCAAAAGACTAAGTCGTTTCTTCCGCACCTCTCCCCACAAATCCTAGGCACCATACGAGAGGACGAAGCGAAAGGAAACAAGGGGTAGCAAGTATTTGCAGATGACAGTGACCCTATACTAACAAGTACATGAGGAGTAATAATAGTTCTACACTAGCAGTTCTATGTAAGAGGCACAAGTACAGTAAGTGAAGAAAAGAACATCAGTAAATAAGGAATGTAACAGCTGTAAGTAAAGTAGAGTAAGAGCAATGCTATGCAGTATAGTAAAGTAAGTATGCTACATCTAATCTATCATCACTGAAGTACCCTAACTTATACGAGTGCCCATACAAACGTATATGTTAGAGTTTCAAAATTAACTTATCATATAAAAGAGCCCTTACTTATTTATATGATAAGGATCCATGATACGTATGCCTACTACGTATGAATGCATGCGGGTTATTATGCAACATGCAAGTGCAACTCACACACAACGACTATGTGATCACAGACCTTTTGTTCCCGCTTTTCGGAGCAAGCATCACTCTCTGGTACCGCCGTTGTGGCTATGACAGTAGTGGAGCAGGCGTCTCCACTCCTAGGCAGGTATGCACACTACCAAACCTAGACCTCCCATACGCCTCTGTATACGTCCTAGGTGCACTCTAGAGTCTTTCGTACTAATTTCTGACTACCCGCCAGTCTTGTTGGGTCGGGTGTGCATTTTCGGGGATTGTCCTCCAGACCGCAATATAAAACAACCTACTAGACCCTCAAACCCACATACCGCCTGAGTCACCGTACTTCCATCGGTGTGCTGATTGGCCCAGAAACACATGACCTGCCACTAGTATGTTTATGCACATGCAAGGTAGTTATACTCGAGCCTCCAGCTCGCAGGACCAACCTGTCCTAAATCCCTCCATCCCTACACGGGTGAGCAAATACTACAAATCCCTCCAACCCTACACGGGTGAGCATATACTACAAATCCCTCCAACCCTACACGGGTGAGAACAATGATGTAATGCCTAACCTATTAAACTACTCTTGTCTATTGGTTATTATACTAGGGACTTAAGGTTAATCCCTGGACTGCCTAGGGCATACCCGGTGAAGGGCTCTCGAAGACACTAGGAACCAAGATGGGATGACAAGCCCAAAGTTCCCTTTCGCAAGGATAATTATTTTTATTAGTGTCTACCAAGGATTATCACCCAACTCTCATAATTACTTTAGAACGACCCTAATGACTTAAGGTGTTATTTGGAGCGCGACGGTCTTCCGCCGGTCCCCGTTATTGTCGCTATCACGGGACTTGCACTCTTCCACACATGGTTAAGGAAT
Source organism: Platanthera zijinensis (assembly GCA_039513925.1). NCBI lineage: Eukaryota > Viridiplantae > Streptophyta > Magnoliopsida > Asparagales > Orchidaceae > Platanthera > Platanthera zijinensis. The sequence goes on from CM077093.1 coordinate 155,127,408, forward strand.
CCTCTAAGAGACCAACCCGGGTTATTTTCTCTTCTAAGATCCTCAACTTGCTAGTTTATCATATTCCTCTCCTGGTGGCCCTACTAGTACGATTATCGGTGTTATACCCTTACCCATGTCCCAATACCACCCATAAATATGACCTTCTAATTCCTTTGGCTATATGCTTCAAATTATTTATCCTAGGATGGTATGGACCTATACTATTACCATGATGATTTCAAAAATTTTCCAAATTACTTACACCTTTAAATTAATCCTTCAATTAATTCTTCATGTCATTTAACACGTGAAGTATAACATATTATAATCCTACTTATGTAAGAAATTTTCCTGACTTAAAATATGGTGAAATATCACTATCTTCCAAGAATCATAATTTTCCTTTAAGTATTTCTATTTATTCTTTAATTAATATAAAATTAACATAATTGTCATTTTCCAAATGAAGTAAAAGGAATTCATTAACAAAAATTCTAGGAAAATTACAGAGTACATGTATTAATAAGCTAAGGCTAAATATAGAGTTTCATAAACTTCTAAGGTACAATTGCCTACCAATTCTATTTTCAAGTAATTTACCAAAATGCCATTATGGGCTTTGAAAATTATTGAAACTTCCAAAAATATTGAGATAATTTTACAAGGTACTTTATACAATTTTACATCTCTAGAAATTTTCCACAATTTTTTACTGCATATTTCTATCAATTTAAAATTAAATGCAAAAAGGGCAAAATGGTAAATCCACATAACTCCAGTTACAAAATTCATAAAACAGAGAAATAAAATTTCTAGGAGTAAACTATGTCCTCTTTGTGATCATGACAAAAATTTGGGGATTTATCCCCATGCTAAATCCATTTTCCAATTTATTTATAAAAAAGGCCTAATATTTCAAAAATTCCAAATAATGGGATTTTTGCTCCCAAAAATCCCATTATTCCTGTGAGGGGTGTAATTCTTCATACTAAACCCATATCCAGAGTTTCATTGACATGCATGATGTGAAAGTGGCTAAATCCATATTTTGGAGATTTTGCTAAATGCACCCCATATACATATATACCCTACAGATGCAGGTGAAATATCTCGACATGCAGTGGGCAAAATGTCTGAAATTTCTATCATAGGTTCAAAATCTCCCTAAGGGAATGCCACCAAAATTTGGATCCCACTGAAGCCATAATACTCCAAATATTTCATTTATTTAAATTTGAGTATTTTGATAAAAACTTTAGAAAAAGTTTTCCCAAAAATTTCCTATTTTTGGCAAGGGCTAGATATGCCCTAGATAAGCACATGCCCAAAATTTTGGGTCATGTGGGCCTCTTGGTTTAGCAAGGGCATGTAATTGAAGTTCTGCCCTTGCCTAGGATCAGTCCTAGAACAATAGCCCTATAGGAAAATCTACTGGATAAAATTACTAGTTTAGGGTGGCATTTTAAAGTTAACTCAAGGGGCTACATATTTCATGTTCATTTTGGCTCTAAGAGCCCTATTTTTGGAAGGCAAGTGGGCTGAAATAGTGTGACAACTATGTCACTACTCCTAAATACAAATCAATTTATGTTTAAATAAAACGCACGAATCTTGAAGCATAACCGACGGCATCCCGTCATCGTTCCCAAACAGGAAACGGATGAAATTGAGCCGTCCTGGGCCATTTTGTCTGGTTGTTTATGGCCAACTAAGCCGGCGCCACTGCCGGCTATCATCGCCACAACCTTGGCCAAGGTGGTGGCAAGGTTTTTCCGGCGATGGGGCGGCCGGAGGCAGCTCCTCCGGCAATCCCGAGCAAGAAGGAAAACTCGGGAAATTAACTCTCTGCTCACATGGCATCGGGCTCAATTGAGCCCGATATCTCTCCTAAGCGATCTAGGATGCTAGTACGGGTAGAGGTGAGGAGAAACGGACCCGAATGGCGGCCTGGCGCCGAGTTCGGCGGCGGTTGGCAATGGTCGAGCTGCTCCGGCGATCTTCTGATCAAATCCTGGTTTCTCCACCATTTTCTCTGCTCAAGGAGTCGTTCTCCACTCGATTCCACCCACTTAAGCTAATGGAGGGGTCGAATTTTGCTGACGGTGGCTATATAAGGAAATGTCATCAAGGGGAGCTTGGTGTAGCACCCCCATCCGTCGTATGGCATATAACAGACGGTCCAGCTGGAACCTGACGCCATATACCACTTACACTTAGAGGGGTTACAGAATAATACAAAATTCTCAACTACTCGTCCTAACACAGAGCAGTCTAGCGGAAGCTTTTAAACAGTTAATAGAACCCAAAATTTGGACAAGCATTGCATGAATGTATACTAACCAAAATAGGAATTAAATAAAACGAATACACAGAAGAGTACATGGACTTATGGCCTTACAAAGTTTGTCTTAACAAGGGAATGTCTTACAAACATCGGCTCGCAGGCCGGCCATACATGACAGAAAGTAAAAAATAGCTGTTCACTTCGGCCTTCGAGGGCCTGCACAGCAGCTTAGGCTTCAACCCGCAACTTGGCACTTGGTTCCGCAGCACCTGCAAGCAATTATTCCACCGTATGGTGGCAAACAGAGCAACGGTCAGCTAAAGATGACCGAATTATAATGACCACGCCCCCTTAATAGGGACGGCGGTGCTCCTTCCCTTCATATCGTTGGCCCGGCTAAATAATAAAGTGCAAATTAAGACTTTCCCCACAGGCGTAGGCTCGCTCGACCAAACTCCCCATGCACTGAGGGCACATTCACGGTGAATCAGGTTAATTCCGTGGCTTCACCACCATCCTTAGGATGGCAAGCTATGTGAGCATTTTTGAGTCCTTCCGACCGTAGTCCAAGGCTCCCGACTATGCCAACGACAAGTTCCACTTTAGGGCCTCTAGCACTGAACCGCATAACCCAGGTCCATTTCCACCCATCTATTGCTCACGTCGCCTAGTCACTTTAAGTCGTACGCGCGGACCAAGCTTCACCCGGATCCTAAATAATTACCAAACAGCACATAACCCAGTTATGTTCAAAGCTGACTCCCCGGCCGCCAAGTTAGCAGAATAACGTTTCCGCTCTATTACCCGGGTGCACCTTGGAGTTAATCTCCAAGGATCCCTGTCGCAATCTACCGCGTAGAAACCCGAAAAAAATGCACTGAGTCTTCTCCGGCTATTCATGCAATGCAACATCACCGATCAAAACAAACACGTCTGGGTAGGCTTCACACACAATGCCTATGCTCGTACCTCAATTCCGGACTCTAACAAGGGGAACTTCACATATCTACCCCAAGGAACACTGCGCACTCACCGCACACTCGCGGGAGCGGGTTTTCCCATGCAAAGGAAGAAAATATTAAAGTGCTCAAGTTGAAAATCGTTACCCTTGAAGTCCGCTTCGGCACCATGAAAAACTAGTCGGATAGAAAGCTTCGCAAAGGAAATCTCTCCATGGATCCGGTCTCGGTTCTCAGATTGGTGCTCCGATGCTCCGCCGGCAGCCGGATTCCTCCCTTTCTTCTTCCTTGATCTCTTCTCTCTCTAACTTCTTAGAAAGAGTGAGTTAAGGATGGAATGAGGAAATAAAACCTCTAATCCCAGACTAAACACAAGCAGGAACTCAACATGGCCGTTGGATCTTATTTAGAGAAAACGAACGGCTCAGATTAGCCTGAAATCTTAAATCCTAGGCCGGACATGGCTTTGCACACGGCCATGTTCCAGACCGTGTGCCTCGATCCAGCCACCCAAATCGAGCACAAAAAAGGACACGGGTTGGGACACGCCCGTGTCCCAACCTGACACTCCCGTGTCAGGTCCTCGACACGCCCGTATCCAGGGGTTGTGTCACCAATAACCGCCATGCCAATCGTCATGTCGCTTAATGGACATGGGTGACTACACGCCCGTGTCAGATTTGACACACCCGTGTAAACCAGTACACGGTCGTGTTCCACAGTCGACACCAAAACCCAAAATATTCCAGAGAAGTACACGGCCATGTGACACGCCCGTGTCCCATGCCGTGTTCACTGACACGCCCTGGGAGACGCCCATATCCCAGGCCGTGTCCTTCATTGGACGACCTGAGCATGACATGGCCGTGTGATACGCCCGTGTCACAGGCCGCGTTCACCCTACCAAGGTCCAAACTTGGTACAAACGCCGCCTGATTCAACAATAAATTTCGGGGTGTTACAAATCTCCTCTCCTTAAAGAATTTTGTCCACGAAATTAAGAAATAGGGTACACAAAATTATTTAAATATTACCTGCATTGAATAGTTCGGGATATTCCTCCAACATAGCCTACTCTCGCTCCCAAGAAAGCTCCTCACGTCCGCAGTTGTCCCAACAGACCTAAACCATTCGAATTTCCTTGTTGCGGAGCCGTTTGACTTCAAAGTCTTCAATGCAAACTGGCTTGACCTTTGTCGTCAACCCACTATCAATCGGCACTTGATCGATAGCAACGACTTATGAAGGCTCTTAAAACACCTTCCACAACACCGATACGTGGAATACATCATGTAGTCCACTCAGCTCCACCGACAGCTTCAATTGATACGCTGCTTCGCCAACACGCTTAAGGATCTAAAACGGCCCAAGGTATCTCGGACTCAGCTTCTTCAAGCATCGAATCCGCGAGACATCCTTGAACAACTTGATTTTCAGATACACCCAATCGCCAACACTGAACTCAACATTCCTATGCTTGGCATTATAGTATTTTGCATGCCTGTCCTGGGCGATCCTTAACCGTTCTTGAATCGTACGTACCCTTGAAGTGGATTCTTGCACCGCCTGACGTTTGAATAACTTTGACTCGCCTGCTTCAAACCAAGTCAACGGTGTGCGGCACCATCTCCCATAAAGGGCCTCGAATGGCGTCATTCCAATACTTGCTCTAAAACTGTTATTATATGCAAACTCTACCATGAACAGGTGATCCTCCCAGTGTTTTCCGAAATCTAGGACGCACATGCGGAGCATGTCCTCCATCGTCCTGTTGACCCTTTCGGTCTGACCATCCGTTTGCGGATGGAAGGCTATGCTGAAACACAGCTTAGTTCCCAACAACTTATGCACCAGCCTCCAGTCATTGGACGTGAAGCGCCCATCTCGGTCACTAACAATACTGCGAGGCACACCATGCAACCGTAAAATATTATCCACATAGAGCTTGGCTAACTTTTCCACCGGATCTTCCTTCTTATTTGGAATGAAATGAGACACTTTTGTCAATCTATCTACGACTACCCAAATGGCGTCATTTCCCTTCTGCGACTTTGGCAAACTATGTACAAAATCAATGGATATGTCGTCGAACTTCCATTCCGGGATAGGCAAGGACTTTAAGAAACCTCCGGGCTTCTTGAACTCCGCCTTTACTACGACACATGTTTGGAACTTTTCCACGTACAGTACTACATCCTTCTTCAGCCCTGGCCACCAGAATAACTTCTTCATGTCCCTATACATCTTCGTGCTCCCCGGGTGGATTTAGTATTTGTATGATAAGCCTCGTACATCAACTCCTCCCGAAGACTATCCGCACTATGAATGCATAGGCGACCGTCCTTTCTTAGCAGTCCATCCACAACTACAAACTGGGAATTTGACCCATCCAACGATTCATCCAATGCCTGCTTCATATTTCTATCCTGAACCAAAGCTCGCCGAATCCTATCAGCTAGGTTTTACTGCACCTCCGTCCAACACAATATTGCTTCGGCACTAGACTGCTTGTAGACGCAAGAGATCTCCAATGCCTCCAAATCACGGATTAATCTCTCGTCATGCACTGCTAGCCATTTGGCTTGCGCCGGAGCCATATGACTCAAAGCATCTGCCACTGCATTTCCTTTCCCAGGCACATAATTTATCTTGAAAGTGTAGTCCCCCAAGAATTCCATCCACCTTCGCTTCCTAATGTTCAGGTCCTCATTATCTAGTAAGTACTTCAGGCTCTTATGATCGGTGTAAATGTCAACCTTTACACCGTACAGATAGTACCACCACAGCTTTAGAGCAAATATCACGGCCGCTAATTCCAAATCATGGACTGAAGGAGACGTTGCTGACGCGACCGCCAGTGATCCCCGTCTGAGAGAGTTCGTCGATTGGTACGATCGCTACCGCAAGCTCGAGGAGGGGATTGATGTCCGCCGCCATTATATAAAAGTATATAATTATAAATTAAATAATTATAATTATATATTTTTTAGTAATTTTATTATTTTAGCAATTTTATTTTAAGTATTTATTTCATGTGTAAATTTTTATTTCATGTGTAATGATGGGTGCTTATAACCATCATGTGTTGTTTTAATTATTTCATTTCATGTGTAATGATGGGTGCCTATAACCATCTTATTTTCAGTTTCAATTTTGAATTTTGAATTTTGATTGGAGGGAGATTGAGTGGTATAGGCTATATATAGCCATGTTGATGAAGGATTGTTTAGAGAGAATGAAAAATTAAAACCTTAATTCAAAGATTGAATTTTCCCCCTCTTTCCCTCTTCCCCCTTAGGCAAATTTCGGCCTTCCTTCTCTTCTTCCTCCTCTCCCTCTTCAAAATTCATCCAAGGCTAGTTCCTCCTCTCCCAAAAACCGACCTCCAACAAAGCAACCATTCAACCCACCTCCTTGAAGAAATCGGCCAAGGCAAAGATCTCCTTTGTGGATTCCAACTCCGGCGTGACGCGATGAAGGTGGACAAGTTTCCTCTCCATCCAGCGTGACTCCGACGGAGCCGTTGAAGAGTGATCCAAGTAGAGAAATCGGAATCATCTATTTCGATTGGGTAACGAAACCTTCTACCTTTGTGTGTTTCTTTTCCTAGATTTATTCTTGTGGTGGTAGATTCTTAGTGTTGAATTTTGATAGCATTAATTCATCGTGGTTTTCTTCGCTCGGTTTGTGTTTTTCTTGATTGATTTAATTTCAAAAGGGTTTGGCGAACCTTCGTTTTCTTTTGTTGGGAGAGATCTACCTTTTACGAATCATATTTTATTTGGTAAATCTCTTTTTGGTACAACATCGCTCGTTCGGACCGGGTAGGTCCTTTTAGCCGGAAAGAATATTGGCCTATCACCTCTATTCGATCATAATCGGTTTGGCTACCCGTACGCTAGCATATAATTGATAGAATTAATTATCCTTGTGCCGCGTAGAGCGATTGTGCGAATATAGGATTTGGATTGTGGAGAGGTATACATGCTAGTCCGTAGATCTATTCGATGTCAAACGTGTGAGCTTGCATCAATTTGGTATTAGAGAGAGGTTCACGTTGATTTCCTAATTGGCACCCTCCGTCTCTTATTTGGCACATTAACACGCACTCACTCGTTGCATGGTATTTCATAAAAAAAATCAATTTTTAAATTTTTGGTCTGCAAATAGCGGTCTAAAATTTTTAATTTTTTTTATCAAAATAAAAAAAAATTTCTGGAAATTCTCTATCTTATTTTAATAAGAATTCCAAAAAAAAAAATTATTTTTCATTAAGTCATTAATTTTATTAAGTTATTTTAAAATTTAATAGTTGGTCTGCAAATAGCGGCCTATATTTTTATTTTTTTAGCAAAATTCAAAAAAAGAAATTTTTTAATAATCCTCATATTTTTTACAGCAAGAAAATTTATTTTATATAATTATAACCTTAGCTATTAGTCGGGAACAATTCCATCTTCGTTAGAGTTTAGTGGATCTGGTACCCCTTTTCTGTGCACGTGCACTAAATTGAGATCGAGTGTCCTCTCCGGTTCTCTCTAGGATGGCATATGACGTATATGCTACCTAGTTAGACTATTCCTATACTAAGGATATGACTAAACACACCGCTAGGGCACACCATATTTATCCTACTTATGACGGTTTAGAGTATCCCAAAACTTTTAAAGACTGGCTTAAGGGATTAGAACAATATTTTAATTATCACTTATTGGATGACTACGAAAAGGTTAGCTTTGCCCGAGAGCGATTAGTAGGTCGAGCCCGATTATTTTGGTTAAACGAAGAGCGTCGTGTTGGTATCTATCGTTATGCTTGGCCGCACATGCGTAGCCAAGTCTCGGATCAATTTGATCCCGCCTACTTGCGCACTAATAGAGCCACACCCGTTAGTAAGAATAGTTACGACACTAGACCCATATCTGCATACAGGAGTGACCCTATGCCTCCGGATAGATCCTATCCCCATAGAGATAGTAATACCAAAAGTGTGCCTAGTCCCACCTATAGGGAACATAAGTCATTTAGACCCCAAAATTTGAACTCGAAAGAGGTTACTATTAGGGTGTTTGCTTCTTTATCCTCGACATCTAAGCCCTCTGGTATAGTGAATGATACCTCTGAGGATTCTTATGTGGATATAGAATCTCTGGATGATCAAGTTAATCAGCTAGGTGAGAGTCTTCCTTCACTTACAATAGCGCCTGACTCTCCTTTTGAACCTGAGGATGTGCTTAGGACTGAGCCCGTTACAGAGGACGAGGCAAGTTTCACTGACGCTTTTAGTGACGTTGAGGAGATTGGTTATCCCAGTGATTTGGATGAGGATTTCTCCCTTGAGGAATCATCTCCACCCCCCTTCGACGATATTTTAGTCAGGGAGTCATGTGATGACCCTGAGTCAGAAGACGTTCTGGCAGAGTCGGTAGAGTCATCCGAAACTGAGAGCGTACCTGTTACTGATTTAGGTGATGACTCGCTAGGACCCAACATTATTATGGTTGACCAAGGCTTATTAAATATTTCTACAGTATTGGAAGAGTCACCTTGGGATGGTTGGTCAATTTGGGATAATCTTAGTGTGATACATTCGGGAGTTAGTTCATTTACGTTATCAACGCCGCTTAAAGGTCAAGTTGACTTTGATACTCCTCGGGTTTCGATTTGTCCATCCCCATATTTTCACATAGACGATGTACCTACCTCATGGGAAGAATTGGTCGATATAGGATGTGATGCTGTAGTAGATTTACCCTACGAGTAAAATTTATCTTTGGATGACGGTAGCACTGAGGGCCTGATAGACTTTTCTTTGATGATAGCTCCTTCGCCTGAGGCCCAAGTTAGTTTAAAAGTTTTATCGGAAATAAATTTGCCTACCTTAGAGACGATCACTGGATCTGAATTAAATAAAATATCTGATGCGTTGGAAGACATGTCGGCTGATTTGGTGGATCCATTCTGTTGCAAATATTTAACTGAGGATGAGTTTTCAGTGAGGACGAATCCACTATTCGATTTTTCCTTTGATTTTGACGGCTTACCAGAGGATTTTTCCTGGACGTTAAATCCGTGTTTTTACGATGAGTATGACTTAGATCCTCCTCCAGAATCATCCATGTCGACTCTCCCTCCGGTTCACTTGACTCGATTAGATGACTTGCTAGGACTCGAGATGGTTCTTTTTAGTCCGAGACATATTGATGTGCCCATTTTGGATACCGTTACTGCTTTTGAATTGGATGACGTTAAATATAAAATTAGAACTGCGACTTTGATGCCTATGAAAATCATCTATGATTTTAAGGCTCTCGTACCCCCGGATTTAACCCCGTTACCCTCCGTTTTCGGGTTGAGTTACATAACGCATGGGTTCACAGCACACGGTAGCGAGATATTTAGGCGCACTTATAATAAATTACTCTATATAGTTTTGTCTTATGATGATTTATATGCTTGTTGCTCGCCGAATGAGATGGTGCACGGATTTAAAGCACAAGTGCCTTTTGACTTGATTTCATTTCCACTGTCTGATAATCCAAGTCAACTCGCACTTGTTTATGCCTCTCATGTTCAAAAATTATATAAGCATAGTAGTGAAGCGCTAGCCATGCAAATTATATTTTATCAATTTCATGCTAGTTTACATAGAAAAGCGTCTCACTATATGATTTGTGATTTAGTTTTGGTGTGTCTCATCCCTGAACGGTTGCCTTCGGGCACTATAAAAAGTTAGCGAGTTGGCGAGTTGGACCTTTTTCGGATATTAATGAAATTAGGAGAATACACATATCATTGGAAGTTATCCACTGATTGGGGTATTACCCCTATTTTTAATGTTTCTAATTTAACGCTATATGTTTCTCCACCGCTTGAATTATCTGCCTGTCCGTTTGGGTCCACTTTGTTTTCTTATGGTTTGGGTAGTGAGTTTGTGCTTGGTTCGCTCTCTTCATCGGTCTTCACTGGAGGTACGTTGGTTGTTGATGTAGAAATTTGTTATCCTTTATTGCCTAATGCTTTTCCGAGGTTCTCTAGGATCATATTTTTGCATGACAGGATACTCCAGGTTGAAGTGCTTTTTTCTCCAAGTGGTGCTGTTTACCGCTACGTGTTTCTCTCGGATGATGCTCTCCTGCACCGGTACTTTCAGACCAACTCATCGGTGATGAGTACTTTGAGTGGTGGAGGATTGAAGGAGACGTTGCTGACACGACCGCCAGTGATCCCCGTCTGAGAGAGTTCGTCGATTGGGACGATCGCTGCCGCAAGCTCGAGGATGGGATCGATGTCCGCCGCCATTATATAAAAGTATATAATAATAAATTAAATAATAATAATTATATATTTTTAGCAATTTATTATTTTAGCAATTTTATTTTAAGTATTTATTTCATGTTTTAATTTTCATTTCATGTGTAATGATGGGTGCTTATAACCATCATGTGTTGTTTTAATTATTTCATTTCATGTGTAATGATGGGTGCCTATAACCATCTTATTTTCAGTTTCAATTTTGAATTTTGAATTTTGATTGGAGGGAGATTGAGTGGTGTAGGCTATATATAGCCATGTTGATGAAGGAGTGTTTAGAGAGAATGAAAAATTAAAACCTTAATTCAAAGATTGAATTTTCCCCCTCTTTCCCTCTTCCCCCTTAGGCAAATTTCGGCCTTCCTTCTCTTCTTCCTCCTCTCCCTCTTCAAAATTCATCCAAGGCTAGTTCCTCCTCTCCCAAAAACCGACCTCCAACAAAGCAACCATTCAACCCACCTCCTTGAAGAAATCGGCCAAGGCAAAGATCTCCTTTGTGGATTCCAACTCCGGCGTGACGTGACGAAGGCGGACAAGTTTCCTCTCCATCCGGCGTGACTCCGGCAGAGCCATTGAAGAGTGATCCAAGTAGAGAAATCGGAATCATCTATTTCGATTGGGTAACGAAACCTTCTACCTTTGTGTGTTTCTTTTCCTAGATTTATTCCTGTGGTGGTAGATTCTTAGCGTTGAATTTTGATAGCATTAATTCATCGTGGTTTTCTTCGCTCGGTTTGTGTTTTTCTTGATTGATTTAATTTCAAAAGGGTTTGGCGAACCTTCATTTTCTATTGTTGGGAGAGATCTATCTTTTCCGAATCATATTTTATTTGGTAAATCTCTTTTTGGTACAACATCGCTCGTTCGGAACAGGTAGGTCCTTTTAGCCGGAAAGAATATTGGCCTATCGCCTCTATTCGATCATAATCGGTTTGGCTACTCGTACGCTAGCATATAATTGATAGCATGAATTTACCTTGTGCCGCGTAGAGCGATTGTGCGAATATAGGATTTGGATTGTGGAGAGGTATACGTGCTAGTCCGTAGATCTATTCGGTGTCAAACGTGTGAGCCTGCATCATGGACTGGATAATTTCTCTCATGGACCTTCAACTGTCGCGATCCGTATGCTATTACCCTCCCATGCTGTACAAGAACACAGCCCAAACCACTGCCCAAAGCATCACTATAAATTTCAAATCCTTCGGACCCACTCGGTGAACACAAGATAGGTGCCGAGATCAACCGCCTCTTCAACTCTTCAAAAGCCTGCACGTGCTCCAGCGCCCACACAAAATTTTGATCCTTCCTTGTCAACGTCGTGAGTGGTAACACGATCCGTGAGAAATTCTCCACGAAGCGCATGTAGTAGCTGACAAGCCCCAGAAAGCTCCGGACTTCCGCCACCGTAGTCAACTCAGGCCACTCCTGAATAGCCGCTATCTTTGCCGGATCCACCATAATCCCTTTACCACTAAAAATATGCCCAAGGAACGCTATTGAGGACAACCAAAACTCACACTTGGAGAACTTAGCATACATCTGATTCTTCCTCAATGTCTCAAACACCATATGTTGATGCTTGAAGTGATCATCCTCACACCGCGAGTACACAAAGATGTCATCGATAAACACTATCATGAATTGGTCCAGGTACTCTCTGAACGTCTGAAAGTGAGGGGATAAGATACTTACTACTCTAGAGGGGGGGGGGGGTGAATAGAGTATTCAAAAATTAAGGATACTCTAAACACTTCTCTTAGATCTATTGCAGAATAGAAATATGAAAGCTTAAAACCTAAAGCCTATCAGAGTGTAGTGAATAAAATATCAAGCTAACTGAAGTTTCAGTTTAGCTTTAAGCCTAGCACAGCACATAGCAACCTAGTTAAATTTATCACAGCCACAGTGCATCAATTAAAGTAAGCAACCAGACAACACATGAGATTTATAGTGGTTCCCCAAATGGGTACATCCACTCTTCTACCACCCTGGTAGGAATCCACTACAGGTTTTTGTTCAGGTGCCTTGCCACCACAAGATCTGCTGCAGGTAGATCGAGAGACCCTTTGAGCTTTTGTTAAGGAGCCCAAAATCCAATAGGTTTTTGATCAGGTGCCCAATCACCAATAATTAACTTTTGAAGGGAGTAATAACCCTTTTACAAGGAGGTTAAAAGAAAGATAAAAAGGTGTCTTCTATGTGTTCAGAGAAGCTAGTGGATTTCTCTGAGAAAATCAAAGCTCCTCCTGGCTTAGAGAATGTCCAGGAAGTAGCTTTGCTTCAGGGTGCAGGAACTCCTGATTGCTTTGAAACTCTTTCTAATGCAGCTTTGAAGAAGACTCAAGATGTTGATGAATGTTCTTCTTCAGCAGCTTTTGCAATCTGGAAGGAAAGTTCTTCTTGAAAACTTCAACACTGAGTGTTGATTTTCCTGAAGACAACATGAACTCAGGAAGAAGCAGAGGATCAAATCCTTTTTCTTGAGAACCCTTGTTCTATCACACTGGTTGTTATTTTCTGAGTTTCTGTATATCTCTTATTTGTATTCAGCCAACTGTTTTAAAATATAGAAACTTTTTCTCTTTCTAACAATGCCTCGAGCCCTACACAAAAAGATCTTCCAAAATAATATAATAAGTCAAATAAAGAAACTGCAGATATAGTCTTTTCTGTCATTCCCAAAACGAATTTAAGGATATTAAAATATCCTATCAATTTGACTTTTCACAAATGCACAGGAGACAAATCCTAACGGCTATATTACAGCTGTACAAAATCCACTCTTTCCAAACGGCTTTATTCTGTCATAATCTTTTAATCAATACATGAGAAATATTGCAAATAAGCAACAGAGTATAAGCATTGTAATAAGCAGAATATTTGAATAGAATATGTTTTAACCAAGAGTAAATAAAACAGGGAATCAAATGAAATGAATATTGATAATAACAGACAGAAAACGTCGACCAGAGATCGAAGATCGTCGATCTGAACAAGCAGATCGTCGACCTGAAGAAAAACTGTCTACACAGAAAACGTCGACCAAGGCTACACGATCGTCGATCTGAATAAGCAGATCGTCGACCCACTTCAGAGTTCATATAACTCTGAGATCGTTGACCATCAATCGAAGATCGTCGAGCACCAATCGACTATCGTAGAGCACAAATCTACTAAAACAAAATTTCCATTTCAATCACATCTTAACTATCCTATCTGGGTCTATCCTAACTAAACCTAGGGTGGACTAACATTTAGTCTAACCATTGACCATAGATAATTTTTGGGTCAATTAAGCCTAATTTAGATGGCATGGCCCAAATCAAAACTAGGGAACCAGCAATCTCCCCCTATTTGGGTGGTGTCACTCAAACACTAATAAATCTAAGATAAGTAGATAAAATAAATAGCAATAGATAAATCATCAAATAGATTTAAATAAAATAGATAATCAACACAAATGTCACAATTGATTATCAACAGAATCTGAAGGAGGAATAGAAGTAGCAGGAGAGAAGGTGATTTTTCTATTAGGATCATATGCATCTTTCTTTGATAACTTCAAGTCCTGCTCTCCAATGATCTTTAGCTCTCTAGCTTTGGGTAGAACAACTTCAAGATGTTTCTCCATATATTTTGAAGCATCAAAAACTTCTTAGCTGACTTGGAATCTGTTTAATTCTTTCTTTCTGAATGTTGACATGGTAGACAATCCTGTGACATCTTTGCCTTCAGCTTTAGCTTTCTTGTATCTGAGAAGTTCCCACCAATTCTAAAGTCTAGCCATTTTGAAGTTTCGATCAAGCTCTTTACTTTCATAAGTGTTTTCATCATCTGGATTCAAAGGATTTACAGCCATAAACTTTACTGATTGAGTTAGAAAACTCTCAGTTTGCTTGACATTTGAATCTTTTGGCTCTTGAATCATAAGACTTGATGGAGGAGCAAACTCAGCATATTTCTTGCTTGATTTGTCAGGATATATAACTCTTTTTCTTTTAACATTCGCTAGCTTGACCAGAGCAAGTTTTTCCTTTGAAGGAGACCTAGGAGCTGAAGGAGGAGAGAAAGTTGGTTGTTGAAATACAACTTCTTTCATTTGCTCTCTTTGACTATCTGAATGTCTGGTCTGCCTCTGATCATGAGACCTGCTGGGAGGAGGTTGCCTGCCCTTCCTCTAGTAGGTGTAAGGTTGATTTGGTCTGGTAGAATGAGCATAAGATCTAGGAGCAATGTTGCCTGATGCACCAGCAGAGGGAGGAGGAGGAGGACCTCTCTTAATCCCTTTGGGAGGACGAGAGTTCTTCCTGTTCTTCTTCTTTGCTTTTTGGGCATTTTTAGAAAGCCACATCCAGGGCTCAAAGCTTTTGGACTTAGGATCAATTCCTTTCAAAATATAGGATGGAATATCATGATCTGGATTAGGAGGAGGTGGAGCAATAATCTTCCTTTTCTTTTTAGCAATCCTTTTCCTTTTCTTATTATCTTCTGAATCATCAGAATCTTCATCCTCATCCTCAGAGAGTGGGGACTGAGGTCTTGCATAAAGATCATCAATGTCTTTTAGCATAGCTTCCTCTTGTTCTTTAGCTTTCAACATATCCTTTTTCTCTTTCTTCTTCTAATATATCTTGTGCCAAGAGAGAGTCCAAATCTGGACCTGGGGTGTCATCCCAAAGAGTAGAGGGCGCAGACTCAACTTCTGGAACTGCAACTAGTACACTTTTATCTGAAAGCTCTACTAAATTCCACTTATCTTCTAAGAAGGAGGTAATAATCCCTTCTAGATGTCTGGAAACTATAGGAGTGGAAATCTCCTCAAGACAGAATTTGAAGGCAAAGGCTGCTTAAGCTATTGCTTCAGAAATAATAAAACTGTCAAAAAATTGAAGGCACATTGGTCTCTGATAGCACACAATGGCCTGAAGAGGATCAAAAGAACAAGGGGAGGATTGATAATGGCCTCCAAGAGAAGAGAGAGAGGACTCATCATCTGAATCAATAAATGCCTCCAGTTCATCTGGAACTACTAGAGCATCTAAATCAACAAATATACTCTGGATTTCATCTGGAACTGTATCTGAACATATTTCTGGCTCCACTGCTGCTGGAGATTGCACAACTTGACGAGCCAAAGCAGTGCCTTAATCATCATCATTGAACATCTCCCCATGCCTGGGTTCATTGGGAACTAAACCAAGGCCCCTAGATGAAGAAAGGGCTGAGAGGGCAGTGAAGGAAGTAGCAAGCTAAGAGATGGAGTTAGCAAGGGGTGCAATGGCTTCAGCTATCATTGTTTTGATGGATGGGGTAATGAGGTCTAGAATATTGGCAATGAATTCTGTTGTAATATGAAAAGATGGAGGAATGATAAATGGAGAATCATCAGAATTGATGTTCTGCTGAGCTTGGGCTTCATCAAGTGGAGAATTGTGATGAGATGGATGATCATGAGTGGGTGATTGATGATGAGGAGGAGCTGTGGAATGATGAGGAGATGGAGTGAGCAGATTGAACATGGAATCTATGTTGAAGTTGGGTATCTCAGCTAGATGAGCTGGAGTTGGAGAAGCAGATTTGGATGGATGGTTTATAGGAGAAGAATTAGTTGCAATCACTAGTGTGGGAAGTGGCTTCAGAAGCCCTTGTGCCCTCAGATGTTATAGGGGCAGACTTAGCCTTTGAAGGTTTCTGAATAACCCTTTTCCACTTAGCAAACACGGAAGAATCAATCCTTTTGTTGGCATTGATGGATATAGGAACATAGCCTAACAACTTGGAAGCTTTCTTGGATAGAAAGAGCCCAATCAGCCGACCTTGAGTCACCTCTTTCTTGTTGTTCTTTCTCCTGATTTACTCAAACAGCAATCCAGCCCAATTTATTTCTCTCTCATTCACAATAGCTAACATCAAGGAAAACTGTTTCCTATTGATGTTGTCGTGAGAGGAATGCTTTCCAAGCAACACTTTTCCTACTAGGTCAGCCAAGAACTTGAAACCAACATATAGATTTACTTTTAACCGCTTAGAGGGGATGCCTTCTGCATGTCCCATCTCTATCAGCATCCTACCATACTCTGCAGAATCTTGTTCATACTCTTCAGATCCATTCTTTAACTCAAAGATTTCAGTCAGAATTTCAGGAGTAAGAATTACCTCTACTCCGTTGATGGTTCCTGTCATCACTTTATCATCTGAAGAAGATGTATACACCCATTCTTTTATCTCTAATAAGTGGAGTTTAGTCTTTGTACACATAAGCTTTTTGAGTCCTTGTTCATCGCATAACTGCAGCATTCTTTGAAAACTTTCTCGTTGTCACTGAAGGAATCGAAGTCAACATTGAAATCGGCATCGAACTTCATCACGGACAGAGTTGCATAGGAAATCGCCATGACGAGAAGAATCGCAAGAGAAGAGAGAGAGAGAAAGCGCGGGATGAGAGCTCGAAACAGTTCTGGAAGCAGAATATGAAACAGCGAGCTTCGTCGATGATCTTCAGACCTAAATAGACGATCGTTTAGAAATAAAAGAGAATCATCGATCTCTGAATGAAGATCAGGAGAATCGGTCGTCGATCGTCGATCGACGATCGATTTTTGAAGCAGAGTCGTCGATCGTCGATCGATGATTTCTGTCTCTAAAGGCAAATAGCTGTCGTAGACCAAGGGTCGACGATTTAGCTCAACCTGTTCGACTATCTTCGAACACTGTTTGACGATTTCAGAATAGATTTTAACTTAGCATATTTTTACACTTAGTCTGATCCATTCATTATGCCTAGTTGATTCAAAAAGAATAGATGTTTCTGTTCATCTAAAGGCTTTGTGAAAATGTCACTTCTCTGAAGATCTATGGGTATAAACTCGAGATTGATTTTATTCTTGTCAACACAGTCTCAAAAAAAATGGTGTCTAATGTCAATGTGCTTGGTTCTAGAATGGTGCACAGGATTTTGTGCTATAGAAATAGCAATGGTACTGTCACACATAATTTTGGTGTTTCTGTGTGTGTACCCATAATCCAATAGTTGATTTTTAATCCACAGAATCTGTGAACAGCAACTAGCAGCTGCTATATATTCCGCCTCTACAGTTGAAGTTGAAAAAGAAGCCTATTTTTTGCAAAACCATGAGACTAATATCTCACCTAGGAACTGACAAGTCCCTGAGGTGCTCTTCCTGTCAACTCTACAACCAGTATTGTCAGCATCTGAGTATCCAATCAACTCAAATTCTGATTCAGCTGGGTACCAAAGTCCTAAATTTGGGCATCCCTTCAAGTATCTTAAGATTCTCTTAAGAAGAGTTTAATGAGATTCCTTGGGGTTGACCTGAAATCTAGCACAGAGCCATGTGGCAAACATTATATCAGGCTTACTTGCAGTTAGATATAATAGGGAACCAACAATGGCCCTATAATTTTTCTGATCAACAGGCTTTCCCTTTTAATCAGAATAAATAACTACATTAGTAGCCATAGGAGTGTGCATTGCTGAAGCATCTGTCATCCCAAACTTCTTTACCAATTCCTTGGCATACTTAGATTGGGAGATGAAGATGTCATCAGAATCTTGTTTCACTTGAAGACCAAGGATATAAGACAGCTCACCCATACTACTCATCTCAAACTTAGAATGCATTAGGTCTGAGAACCTTTTGCATATTTTGGGATCAGTGGAACCAAATATAATGTCATCCACATAAATTTGAACTAACAGGATTTTGTCCTTGTGGTGCTTAATGAAAAGGGTTCTATCAACTATGCCTCTAACAAACTTATGTTCTAATAAAAAACTAGCTAGAGTCTCATACCATGCTCTACGAGCCTGCTTAAGTCCATATAGAGCTTTTTGCAGCTTAAAAAAATGTGAGGGATGAGTTGAAGAAATGAAACTAGGGGGTTGTTCAACAAATACCTCTTCCTTTAGCTCTCCATTTAGGAATGCACTCTTTACATCCATTTGGATCACCTTAAACTTCATGTAGACTGCATAGGCTAGAAAGATCCTTATTGCCTCTAGCCTTGCAACAGGAGCAAAAGTCTGATCATAATCTATGCCTTCTTCCTGTCTGTAGCCTTGTGCTACAAGCCTTGCTTTATTCCTTATGATAATTCCTTGTCCATCTAATTTATTTCTAAACACCCATTTGGTGCCTATAACCAGCTGACCATTTGGTATAGGGACCAACTTCCAAACTTTACAGCTTTCAAACTTGTTTAGCTCTTCTTGCATAGCAATGATCCAGTGGGGATCTTGCTAAGCATCTTTTATGGTTAAGGGCTCAAACTATGAAAGAAAATAAGCAAGCATCACATCTTGACTTAGTTGATGTCTAGTTTGAACACCAGTTTAAATGTCTCCAATCACTTGAGATGTAGGATGATCTCTAAGTATGACATAATCAGTTCATTGTATGTGATCTTCAACAATAGTTGGAATCAATTCCTCAGGTGGAATTAGATTGGCTGTTGGCAAGTTGCAATCACTTCTACCTGATCTTCATCACTGTTTGAATCAACTATCTGAGGAGTTGATTGAGGTTGAATCTCTTGAGTGAGTTTTAGTTCATCCAAATTCTTGCACAAGTCAGGTACCTGCAAATAGTTACTGGAGGAAGTTTCTTTCTCTCTGTAAAACATTTTTGTTTCATCAAAAGATACATGAACTGACTCTTCAATTCTTAATGTGGATTTATTAAATACCCTATAAGCTTTGCTTACTTGGGAATATCCTAGAAAGATTCCCATTGAAGCCTTTGCTTCAAACTTTCTAATATAGTTTTTGTTATTATTGTGAATGTAAACTTCACAGCCAAAAATTCTAAAATTGTGTATTTTAGGTTTCTTTTCTTTAAGAAATTCATAAGGAGTCTTCCCCTTAAGTTTATGTATCAGACTCATATTCAGTACATAGTTAGTTGTGCTAACTGCTTCTGCCCAAAAGGATAGAGGCATATTAGCATCTGCTAACAATGTTCCTGCAGCTTTAATTAGGATTTTGTTTTTCCTTTCCACTACCCAATTTTGTTGAGGAGTTCTAGGAGCAGAGAAGCTATGTCTGATACCTTATTTCTCACAGAATTCTTGCATAAGAAGAGTTTCAAACTAAGTACCATGATCACTTCTGATCAAGAAAACTTGAGTAGAGTACTCAGTCTGTATACAAAGTAGAAAATCTGTAAGAACTTTGAAGTTATCAGATTTAGTTCTCAAGAAGAACACCCAAGTGAACTTAGAGTAATCATCTACAATAACTAAGGTATAGAATTTCCCTCCTAGACTCTGTACAGCTATTGGAACAAAGAGATCCAAGTGCAATAGGTACAGGATTCTAGGTGAATCACTTTTATTTACAGCTTTGAAACTATTCTTGGTTTGCTTGCCTAGCTGACAAGCCTTGCATAGGCCTTCCTTCTTGTCGGGGCAAGAGGGCAAACCTCTAACAAGGTTGTATTTAGATAACCTAGATATATTTTTAAGGTTAATATGACCTAGCCTCTTATGCCACAAAGTATTATTACTACTCACCTCATTAAATAAACAAATTTCATAAGAGGTGGAATTAAAATCTACAAGATAAATATTTCCTTGTCTAATGCCTACTAACACAATTTTATTGTTCAAGGTAATATTGCACAGAGTATTAGAAAACCAAACCTGATAGCCAACATCACAAAGCTGATTTACAGAAATGAGATTGTGCTTCAGTCCTGTGACATAAGCTACCTTCTTGAAAGTCACTGACCCTATGGTGAATTTACCATATCCTTCAGTCTGACCATAGTTGGAATCACCAAAGACTACTTTTGGTCCCAACTTGGCTTTGAAGCTTGAAAGGTTCTCTTTGTTTCCAGTCATATGCTTGGAGCATCTACTATCCAAATACCACTTGTCCTGAGTGATAGGATAGGTCTTCACATGCAATAAGATAGATTAAACATTGTGGACCTAGGTAATATTGGGTCCATTGTTCTTCACATAGGAAAAACTAGAAATAAAAGAATATGCAGGTTGAGGGTGATATCCTAAAAAATGAGATATCCTAGGTGGGATAATCCAATTAGCAGACCTAGGGTTGCTATTAAACTTATTGTTTCTATTAGCATTGTTGTAATTCTGAAATTTTAGTTCTGATCGTCGATCGATGTTCGACGATCGGTACCCAGATCGTCGATCTTGGTCCACAAAAGAGTGTTCTGGATTCCATGATCATCAATCTCTGTTCGATGACTCAGGCTGAGATCGTCGATACCTCATTGCCAAGTAGTTATTCCCAGTAGGTGAGTTCAGAGATCATCGATTGTCGTTCGACGATGGGTTCAGCGATCGTCGATGGGCGTTCGACGATTTTTGTATTTCTATGAATTTCTGTTTCCTTTTGTCTCTTTTAATCTTATTTAAGGTTTTCTTAGCCTTTTGAATAACCTCAGTATTGTGTATTACCTTTTCAGAAATAAACTTTACTGGAGTAGACAGATTGTATTCAAGGAGCAATGGGGGTACACTAGGTGAGGCACCTAGCCTAACTTATTGTTGCCTGTCCTAGTGTTGGCAGTGCTTGTCATTTCTAGCAACTTAAGTCTTCTTCCCTTAAGTGAATCTTCTAACCTTTTAGCTTTAACTAGTTCTAATTTAAGAAATTTAATTTCTTCAGTTGATCTAGTTAGTTCAGCTTCCAACTTAATATTTTTATTAGATATAGATTCTGATTCAGCTAGTTTATCTCTAAGCAATTTAATTTCCTTTTCTGAGCGAAGTAAGTCTAGGCAAAGAGTTTTAAATTCATGCTTAAATTCATCAGAGGTAAAATCATAAGATGCAATTACCTGATCTTCATCAGACAATTCATCCTCCTCATCTTCAGTCATCTCTGCAGCTGAGTTACTGCTGCAGGCATTGATTTCCATAAGGCAAATCTCCTTAGCTTTCTTCTCTTCTTCATCATCTTCATTGGAGCTAGAAGAAGAAGAATCTTCCTCAGAATCACTCCAGGTCTTTGCAACAAGACATTTCTCTTTCTTCTTATATTTGTGAGAAGATGACTTGGAGTAGTGCTTCTCATGTTCCTTTTCTTTTCTCCTTTCCTTATGCTTTGTCTCTGGACACTCAGGGAGGATGTGTCTAGGCTTCCTACATCCATAATAAATAATTTCTTTAGATGGGGTTTTATCATACCTTGGCTTGCAATCATATTTTGATGACTTTCTTCTGTTGTCCTTTCTTCCCATCTTGTAAAACCTCTTGGCAAAGAGTGCCAATAGTTCTTAATTTGATTGAGTCAACTTGGACTCATCATCAGCCTTAAGAGTAAGGGTTTGCTCTTTCCTTGTTGGAGTAGGTGTTTTAGCTTCAGCTTCAGCTTCCCTGGTCTTCAGTACTTGCTCAAATGATTTGAGCTTGCTAAGGAGAGCTTCAGCTGAGATCTCTGTTGTACTTCTGGACTCCTTGATTGGCCAAATTCTGAGATCGCATCTGCTGGGAAAGCACGTCAGTATTTTATCATTGACTTCTGTCAATGTGATCTCCTTATCAAGTGTCCTCAGCTCATTGATAATGGAGCTGAGCCTTGTGTACATGGCTTTTATAGTCTCAGCCTCTTATTTCTTGAAGTTCTCATATTGGGATATGAGATTGGACCTTCTTTCCTTCCTCTCATCAGATGAAACAGCAACAATCTGATTCAGTGAGTCCCACATAGCTTTTGCTGAGGTACAATCAGCCACTTTATCGAATGTCTCATCAGACATAGTCTGAGCCATAATATTCATAGCTTTGGCATTAGCTATCTTGGCCTTCTTGTAGGTTTCTATTATAGTAAGGAGGTGGCACAACACTGAGATTTGCAGATGTTGTAGCAGTAGTTATAGCAGGTTGTGTTGGTGGCCCTATTAAGATAGAAGAGAAAATATCTTCATCAATAGAGTTCATATAAAGTCTGATTCTTGCCTTTCAGATGCCAAACTTGGCTAAGTTGCATACTGGAGGTCTGGTGCTAGAGTAATCTTTGTACTGGGCCATGAATCTAATGTGAGTGTATATGGTATCAAAGTATCTAATCACAAGATCTTATGGTTCAGGTGTTAGCCTGTTCAACCAATCAACCTAGGAATGGTTAAGCTGTTGAATAACCAACCTCCCTCTGATACCAATTGAAAGTGAGGGGATAAGATACTTACTACTCTAAAGGGGGTGAATTGAGTATTAAAAAATTAAGGAGACTCTAAACACTTCTCTTATAGCTATTGCGGAATAGAAATATGAAATCTTAAAACCTAAAGCCTATCAAAGTGTAGTGAATAAAATATCAAGCTAACTGAAGTTTCAGTTGAGCTTTAAGCCTAGCACAGCACTTAGCAACCTTGTCAAATTTATCACAGCCACAATGCATAAATTAAAGTAAGCAACCAGACAACACAAGAGATTTATAGTGGTTCCCCAAATGGGTACATCCACTCTTCTACCACCCTGGTAGGAATCCACTACAGGTTTTTGTTCAGGTGCCCTGCCACCACATGATCTGCTGTAGGTAGATCTAGAGACCCTTTGAGCTTTTGATCAGGAGCCCAAAATCTAATAGGTTTTTGATCAGGTGCCCTATCACCAACAATTCACTTTTGAAGGGAGTAATAACCCTTTTACATGGATGTTAAAAGAAAGATAAAAAGGTGTCTTCTCTGTTTTCAGAGAAGCTAGTGGATTTCTCTGAGAAAATCAAAGCTCCCCCTGGCTTAGAGAATGTCCAGGAAGAAGCTTTGCTTCAGGGTACAGGAACTCCAGATTGCTTTGAAACTCTTTCTGATGCAGCTTTGATGAAGACTCAACATGTTAATGAATGTTCTTCTTCAGCAGCTTTTTCAATCTGGAAGGAAAGTTCTTCTTGAAAACTTGAACACTGAGTGTTGATTTTCTTGAAGAAAGGATGAACTCAGGAAGTAGCAGAGGAACAAATCCTTTTTCATGAGAGCTCTTGTTCTATCACACTGGTTGCTATTTTCTGAGTTTCTGTATATCTCTTATTTGTATTCAGCCAATTGTTTTAAAATATAGAAACTTTTTCTCTTTCTAACAATTCCTCGAGCCCTGCACAAAAAGATCTTTCCAAAATAATATAATACGTCAAATAAAGAAACTGCATATATAGTCTTTTCTGTCATTCCCAAAACGGATTTAAGGATATTAAAATATCCTATCAATTTGACTTTTCACAAATGCACAGGAGATAAATCCTAACGGTTATATTACAGCTGCACAAAATCCACTCTTTCCAAACGGCTTTATTCTGTCAAAATCTTTTAATCAATGCATGTGAAATATTGCAAATAAGCAACAGAGTATAAGAATTGTAATAAGCAGAATATTTGAATTGAATATGTTTTAACCAAGAGTAAATAAAACAGGGAATCAAATGAAATGAATATTGATAATAGCAGACAGAAAACGTCGACCAAAGATCGAAGATCGTCGATCTGAACAAGCAGATCGTTGACCTGAAGAAAAACTGTCTACACAGAAAACGTCGACCAAGGCTACACGATCGTCGATCTGAATAAGCAGATCGTCGACCCACTTCAGAGTTCATATAACTCTGAGATCGTCGACCATTAATCGAAGATCGTCGAGCGCCAATCGACTATCGTCGAGCATAAATCTACTAAAACAAAATTTCAATTTCAATCCAATCTCAACTATCCTATCTGGGTCTATCCTAACTAAACCTAGGGTAGACTAACATTTAGTATAACCATTTACCATAGATAATTCTTGGGTTAATTAAGCCTAATTGAGATGACATGGCCCAAATCAAAACTAGGGAACCAACAACGTCCTGTTCATTAGATCCATAAACACGGATGGCGCATTGGTCAGCCCAAACGGCATGACCGTAAACTCATAGTGTCCAAACCGCGTGCTAAACGTTGTCTTAGGGATGTCACATTCCCTTAACCTTAACTGGTAGTATCCGGATTTCAGATCTAGCTTCGAATATACTGTTGACCCAACTAACTGATCAAATAGATCGTCAATCCTTGGGATCAGATACTTATTCCTTACCGTAAGTTTGTTCAACTCCTGATAATCAATACAAAGTCGCAAACTCCAATCTTTCTTCTTAACGAAAAAGACCGGTGCGCTCCAAGGCAACGAACTTTGACGCACATACCTTTGCTCTAACAACTCTTGCAGTTGTACCTTCAACTCCGCCATCTCCTTAGGCGCTATCCGATACGGAGAGTGTGATACTAGTTTGGCACCCGGCACTAGCTAAATTGTAAAATCAATCTCCTGTTGAGGAGGGGCTCCCGTGAGATCATCTGGAAATACATCAGGATACTCGGACACCACTGCAATACTATCTAGACTAGGATTAGGCGTTGAAGCCTGTACTGAAATGACAAACAGCACAACACCAGACCGAACTACCTTAATAACCAGAAGAGCCGACATAAAAATCTTGCTCGACCCATTCAAGCCCGCAAACCTAGTCTCCCACTCAGTATTTCCCAACTTAACCTCTTTTCGGTTACAATAAATGCAGGCTCGCTGCTCCGAAAGCCAATCCATTCCAAAGATTACGTCGAACTCCACTAACGGCAGCACCGACGCTAGCAAATCAAACTCCTGATCCCAAATCCGCAACTTTACCACGCAGATTCTATCCGCGCACATTGAGCACCAATTGGGCAACAACACATCCAGCTTGTCCTTTGTCATCGAAGAATGGACTTCGATGAGCGATACGAATCTTTCGGACAAGAAGGAATACGATGCTCCCGTATCAAAAAGGGCTCTCGTCGGACGATCGAAAATCAAAACAAAGCCTAGCACCAACACAAATAAGCTAACACATACAAAGGTAATAGTTACAACAAAAAGCTAAATTGTAATAAATTTAACTCATACCTGTCACCACGTCAGCTTGTTTGATGGCCTATTGTAGGCCTAGGTTATAAACTCTAGGCTGGGCCGGAGCAAGGTGGGATGCGGTCGACTATGCCGTCTTCGCTTTTTCCTCATAAGTTGCTCCTTGCCTCCTCTCGGACTTTGCACGTCCGCTCCAACATTTTCTTGCAAAGTGTCCCACCTTTCCACAGTTGTAACAGGCTCCTGGGGCTCGACTAGGGTTTGCCCCCCCATCGTACCAGGCAAAGAGGCTGAGCTTGAAGTCTTCTACTTCTTGTTCCACCTGCGGAAACCTGATTTTGAATTTTGCACTTTAAACTCTGACTTCTTCTGCACTGGGTCCTTCTTCTCTTGCACTTTCCTTTCAACCCTTTCCAAAGACCAAGCCGCATTTACCATTGCTAGGAAGCCCCGCACCTTAGGCCTAGCAAGGAGTAGCTGTATGTCGCTCCGTAGACCCTCATAAAATCGGTGGGTCATCCTCTCTTCTTCAGTAAACATAGCACCAGCATAATGACCTAACCGAGTAAACTCATGGAGATACTCATCCACGCTACTTGATCCCTGAGTGAATCCAAGGTACTTATTCTCCAACTCAAGCTTTTGGGCAGAAGGTAGGTATCTGGGCAAGAACAACCTTGAGAATTCCTCCATCTGTACGTCAGCAAGTTGTCTTCCCACTAAGAGATGAACCTCCAACTCGTCCCACTACATCCTTTCCTCACCGACCAATAGGATGGTTGCTATTTTGGTCTTTTGCGACTCTGCAGTTTCTGTGGCGGTCATGACCCTCTTCATCGTTGAGACCCAATCCTCAACTTGAGTTGACGTTCCCAACCCATCGAATACCGGAGTATTAAAGCTCATCACGTGCTTGAGCTGTTTCTTCGTGGCTCTTCTTGGTGCTACCGGATGAACTGCCCCGCGCTCTACTACTCCCGGCACTGCCACTCTAATTGGTTCTTGCTCATTAATAGCTGGTGCGTGCTGCACTTGCTGGGCATTTATCATGGAAAAAACTTTATCAGCCACCAATCTGATGGTTTCTGCTGAAGGAGGTGTTATAGGCACGTCTCTTGGTGCACTACTTTCCGCTGATTGCGGACGCTCCAATTGCCCCGTACCGCTTCTAGACACCTATAATAGCATAAACCCTTGATTAGACGACACACAAATTTTTGATGCGCGAAAAGCGAAGGCGGAAACGAGCACCAGCAGCTAAATGTTCGAGCACTTAGGGAAGAAAGAGGAAAAACAAACTGCGAGCAGCAGTCTACTTGGCGGACTAGAAAAGGAATAGAAAGGCAAGAGCCGTGGAGCACGGCAACACCAGACTTCGCCCGTCGCGGCCTGAATGCCTCTCCTGCGACGGGCTTACATTTGATTGCAAAGAAGGGGTTACAAGAAGGGAAAAGGAAAGCAATGCAGAAAGCAAGCTGGAGATCGCAAAGCCAGAGATTCGAGTTCGCAGCCTTTAACAAGTGGGCTCCTGGGCTCGAGTCAGCGTGCTTTCAGTGCACCACTTCCCCCTATTTATAGGCTGGGGGCCTGCCCAAACGTGCAGGGCTAAAATAACCGGCTGCCCGGGGTATAAAGGAGCCGGGCAGCGGTGACGGGAAACAAAAGAGAAAGAAGAAGCAGTCCGCGTGGGACCAGCGGACTGGGCCTGCGAACTGGAATCCTCCCTTGGTCGCATCGAGCGCGATCCTGTCAGACCAGTTGCGACCTGAGCGACCTGGGAGACCTGACTCGGAGCTCGCTGATCTGGGCTCGACTATCGTCGATTGGAGGTCGACAATCCAGCTGAGTTGAGAACCAAGGGCGACCTTGGCGGACTGAGATCTGGAATCAGGCCTAGGAGGAACGAGACGTCTAGCTGGATATGTTGTGGATTCTGGGGTTAACATAATCCCCGCACATTTTTGAGTTTTGGAAAATTCCGAAAATGTTTCCTTAACCGCCGAGTCCGCAACTATCATTAATGCTGTTTGCGCTATAAATACCGCCGGAAGCCCTGTCCTCTGTCAGAATTGGCTGCGCGACGGGTCATTACTCACCTCTTGTGGTCTCAACTTTCCAGTCTGGCATGGCAAGATTAGGGGATTTCTTCGGTAACCTTGCTACTTCGACTGAGAAGCCCAAGGTCAGTTCCCGACCTAAAAAGACCAGTCGCCGTCATGATAATCCAGCCCGCTACTGAGGAGAGAGCTCAGGTCAAAAGAAATCAGACCCAGCCCGCGACATAGAGCCTGAGAAAGTTGCGACTACTGTTCCTCCAAACCCACCGAATGAGAAATTGAATCCGTCATCTGTTTTCGACAAGAATCCTGCGAGCTCTTCCAACATGGAGGTACACCGCTCTGCTTCTGGGACTATTATGCTGCGGATAGACACATGCAAGGAAGTATTGTCGCCGAAAGCCCAGCAGCAGATGATCGAGGAGAAGCTTCCTGCTGGCGAACAGGTAGAGGAAAGGGAAGAAGAGGTTGCCGAGGAACGAGTTAAAGAGCCCGTCGAAGTCGCGGCTAAAGATTCCGTTGAGCAAGCTAAGGATCCAGTGTCTTCCCAGGCTCTGGTTGTCGCACCGACATCAGTCCGCGAACAGCAGCAGGTCGTCATTGACTTGGATGAGACGCCTGAAAAGAAAAAGAGGAAAAGAGACAAGAGTACTGTTGTAGAGAGAATAGAGAAGAGGCTGAAGGTTAGGAAAGAGAAGAATATCTCCAAGCGGACTGGGGCTGTGAGCTTGCAGTATAAGCCGAGAGAAAAGGAAGTTCAAGATAGCAATCTCGTCACCCCTGCTCCTCTGTCCGCAGAAGGTGATCCCCCTTCGACTCTCAGCCTATCAACTACTGAGATCCTTGACTCCATAGATGACGAGCAGCTTACGAGCATGAATTGCTCTCTGCTGGAAGTGCTGCAGCCTGATGCCGAGATTAGAGGAGAGAAACTCGCTGATCCTTCTTTTCTTCCAGCTGAAGAGAGGGAAAAGACTAAGGAGCAGCTTGCCGCAATGACGGCAAAGGTCGAAGCGGTCTCGGAGAAGCTTGCCGCGGATAAGCAGGCAGAGGATCTTCGGACCGCTGCCGAGCTGATGGGGTCAGGTAAGTTGCAGTCGGCGCCCATGCGATTCTAGAGCTCATGGTTATATAAATCCCCTCCACAGAAATCGCGGCCGGTCAAGACCATTACAGAAACCGGTGATATAGTCGCCTCAAGCAGATCGCTGGCCGAGACGAGAGCAATAGTCCGCCGAGAATGGAGGCGTCGCCTAGACGCTTTTGATCCAGAGTGCGTGAGGCAACCTATCCTTGATAGTCGCCAGATCGCCACAAGGATTACCAAAAGTGAATTGAACTTTTATTTTTTACCTTTCTGGGCCTATTGTGACTTGGATACTGAAGCGAATTTTATTTTTTGTTGCAGTTCAGAAGTCAACACCTGATTCTGTCGAGGCCGGCGAGATCGTGCCCATGCCACCAGGCATATCAATGGAGACTGTGGCGCGGACTGCTGCTAAACTCACACAGGAGGAGCAGCCTACTCAGGAAACGTACACGCTATTAGCGAGAAAGTATGAGGAGGAGTTATGCGAAATTCGGGCTGAATTAAAGAAGAGTAAAGAGCGAGAAAAGATCTTAGAAAACGAGGTTGCCAGCCTTTCATCTGCGCTCGAAGGAGTGAAGAAGGAGAAAAATCGACTAAGCGGAGATGCCAGCCACTACAGGAACAAGTACTTGGCCTTGGCGAGAGAAGGGAAGAAACAAATGAGCGAAGCTGATGGGATAAGGCCGCAACCATCTTCTCAACCTGTTGCGGGAGAGGGGTCAGCCCCGGCGGCGAGCGGGTAGGCCGCGGTGGTCGCAGATCCAACCCCGGCAGGTGTTCCCTTAATTCCGTTCCCGCGGGTGGCCAGGGATGTCGCTCATATGCACCGCACTTTTAACAATATGCACCACCTGGTTTCTCAACTTTATTATGAGATCTTGCGAGGAAGCGACCAGGCGGCTCATGTTGGGATGGATGATGAGGAGCGACCTGCCCCACGAGACCGCAGAAGGCGCTGAAGCCGAAAAATTGTGTTGTATGATTCGATGTTTGAACATCTTGTATAACTGTATTTGTGTTGTGATGCTACTTCTGTTTGTTGTATGATGTTATTCTTTAAACTTTGGATAACCTTGTTGTTGAACGTAAATTGTGCGGGCTGGCTTTATGCTCGCTTATTTTGTTTACTGGAAAATTGTGGTCTCTGCGGGCCTCCTGTGAGTTCGCGATTACTTGTAGATAAAGAGCAGGAAAGCAGGGGAGAAGCGAACTTCGCGGACTGCCTTTGAGTTCGTAAAGCCTTGAGAATTGTCTGAATTTGCAGGGAAAACAGGGAAGAAGCGAACTGCGCGGACTGAGAAATCGGTCTGGGCGGATTAACGGCTGTCATGTCAGACGGTTTTCTATAAATAGGGTCTTAATCTTCTCTTTTTATAGGAAACAGTTAGAGCTGAAGCCCTGCGGTCTAAAAATATGGTATCCGTGCGTATTGATGCCGCAGCCGCCTTCCATGCTGCCGAGCACAAAAGAAGCAGGCTAACCGCAGTTGACTTGGAAGCCTTTTTGGAGAAGCACATGGCGGGCTCTCCAATACTTGCGCGGCTTCCCGAGCATCAGGAGCGATTGAACTTCTCCACAGCTACCCAGCTTGCGGTGCCAATCGATCATTTTGATTGCGGGTTCAAATTCCCCCTGCTTTGGTAGATCGCAGAGATCTTCGAGCACTATGGGGTGGTTCCAGGCCAGCTCGCGCCGAACAGCATGGTCGCCATCTATAGCTACCTCGCTTACCTGCGAGCTGAGAAGGTCGAGTTCTCCTTGAAGATCTTCAGGAAGATTTTCTCTGTTCGCTCTATAACCCCACCAGGAGACCGCGAGTACAAAGGTATCATCTACTTCTACTGCAGGGGGATGAAAGTTGTGGGTTTGCCGAATAAGATCCACAACTGGACTTCTAGGTATCTTATCTTTGAAGGAGACCTTAGATTCCTTCACACCAACCCGCAGCTGCGCTCAGACGCCGACTTCAAAAGCGTGCGGCTGAATGACACCGAGACCGCCATCGTTAAGTTCCTTGAGGGAGCGAGGCTTGACATCGACTACTACATCCCACTGCTGCCCGGAGTGGACGCCGTAAACCGTCTGGAGAGTAAGTTTCGTGACTTTCATTTGTATCCGCCGCGACCTGGAAGTTGCTAATTTTTCCTCTTGCAGCGACCTTGGCGGTACCCGCAAATCTGCCCTTCGCGCCGGCTGGACAGACTCCTACACAAGGAGAAAGAAGAAAAGAAATTGCGAGAAAAAGGAAAGAGACGGAGATCCCGCCACGAGTTATTCTTCCGATGACAGCTTTAATATTGCGGGCTTCTGCGAGATGCAAAAGGCTCTAAGGGGTAACCCCATGATCCATTGGCATGAGAAGAAAAAATATGTCCGTCTGTCAATGGCTCTTCCCTCCTGGAGGAGCCCGCGCCCATCTCGCCATGCCCATGTCGCCCTCTCTGCCTTGTACGGGAAGCAAAACCTTTGCGAACTGCAGAGTGTGGCACCTGACGACCTTCCTCTTCTCGCCGCACAAGCCAATGCAAACTGCGCCGTCACCAACCACTATATGGGCAGGCTCACGCGCGAGCTGCTTAAGGAAGATGCGCAGCATAGGAAGGAAATCAGCATGCTGAAAGAAAGAAATAAACCACTTGGTGCAAAGATCAATCAATATAAAGAGGACAAAGCTGTAAGTGCCAGTTAATCGCCGTTTATCTCGCTTATCTTTCGCGGACTGACATTTTTGGTTTCTTCTGCAGACCGTATATGAGATAACGAACCCCGACTTCCAGAAGGCCATGTTTCCTTTTGTTAGGGAAAGCGTGGAGGTGGCAATTGAACGCATTATCAGCGAAGGGTATGCGAAAGCAGGGGTGGACTCCATTCCCTTCCTGGAGCTTTTCCCAGAGCTAAAGGACAAGGTTGCCGAGTTCAAGCGAGCGGCTAAAGGAAAAGCGATTTCTGAGGATGACGAGGAGGAGTCCGCTGATAAGGAAGCTCCTGAAGACGCGGCCTCCAGTCAGCAGCAAAGAGGCCAGTCTGACCAATCCTCTAACTCCAGCTCTGACGAGAGCAGCACGTGGACAGAACCCTTGGCCGCTTCTCGTTCCAGTGACAGCAGTAGCGGTGAGTCGGGCGGCTATTCGCCTGTGTTGGATGTGGACGGGTTAAGCCAGAAAAAGCCTGCAGACAAGAAGCAAAGGATCGAATAGGAGGATAAATTGTAATTTTTGGTTTTCAATGTAAAAAAGGGGGGAGGGGCGGACTCTGCGCGAGTCCGCCAGGACATGTACATAATTTTGAATGAATAGAAAAAGGATATTTTTGACGTCTGAGATGTTCTGCTTATTTCTCGCTTATACTTAGAGGTCGCACTTCTCATATCAATCTTCATTATAGCTTTATTGCATGTTAAAAACTCTAGCTTAAATTTCATAACCACATCTTGCTGCAATATGAACGGAATGCTTTCTTAGCGAAGAGAACGAATGATGCGGACTTGGACGAGTTCGGTTTGCAGTCCGCATTTTGCAGAACCTTTGCCAGTTTTTGCGAGAACCAAGATGACGAAAACCATAATCTGCTAACTCAAATAACATGAATAAGCGAACTAGGCGGACTAGGGTCACCGTCCGCAGATATTTACAGTGAATTTTTTCCAAATAATCATTAAATTATATAAGTTGAATGAATCCTGTGGATTAGGCGGATAAGATAAATGGAGTCCGCACTACATCAATAACCATACCAGAAATGATCTGTAATTCATAACTAAGCGGGTAGGTGCGGCTGGAGCGGCATTGCTTTCCTCACAGGGTTATGAACTACAGAATCAACCCAAGGACCGGAGGACTTGGCGGATAGGATAACTGGAGTTCGCACTGCATCAATAATAATATCAGAAATGACCCATAATTCATAACCAAGCGGGTAGGTGCGGCCGGAGCGGCATTGCTTTCCTCACAGGTTTATGAACTACAGAATCAACCCAAGGAC
The DNA here is from genome assembly GCA_039513925.1 of Platanthera zijinensis. Taxonomy (NCBI): domain Eukaryota; kingdom Viridiplantae; phylum Streptophyta; class Magnoliopsida; order Asparagales; family Orchidaceae; genus Platanthera; species Platanthera zijinensis. The sequence continues at coordinate 155,159,943 of CM077093.1, forward strand.
CGGCGGACTGGGCGGATAGGATAACTGGAGTCCGCACTGCATCAATAATAATATCAGAAATGACCCGTAATTCATAACCAAGCGGGTAGGTGCGGCCAGAGCGGCATTGCTTTCCTCACAGGGTTATGAACTACAGAATCAACCCAAGGACCGGCGGACTTGGCGGATAGGATAACTAGAGTTCGCACTGCATCAATAATAATATCAGAAATGACCCGTAATTCATAACCAAGCAGGTAGGTGCGGCCGGAGCGGCATTGCTTTCCTCACAGGGTTATGAACTACAGAATCAACCCAAGGACCGGCGGACTGGGCGGATAGGATAACTGGAGTTCGCACTGCATCAATAATAATATCAGAAATGACCCGTAATTCATAACCAAGCGGGTAGGTGCGGTCGGAGCGGCATTGCTTTCCTCACAGAGTTATGAACTAAAGAATCAACCCAAGGACCGGCGGACTGGGCGGATAGTATAACTGGAGTTCGCACTGCATCAATAATCATTAAAGACCCCTGTGAAGAAGAAAGCTGCAGTCTAGAGGCCAAGCGGGTAGGTGCGGCCGGAGCGGCATTGCTTTCCTCACAGGACCTCAAGATCTGCAAACTCAACAACTCAATTCACTGCCCTCTTGTCAGGAGTACAGACAAAGTCGATCTCTCGGGCAGGTGCGGCCGGAGCGGCATTGCTTTCCTTTGAGATCGACAAGACTGTGGGTCTCCTGCAGGCACTGCTTGAGGGTACCAAGGAGTGTTCGAGGTTTATAACCTTAAGATGATCTGGGGGCAGGTGCGGCCTGAGCGGCATTGCATTCCCCGCACGATCATCTGGGTTGTAACGATATCCCTTATGTGGCATGGTAGAGCTGTCCAACACTCTGCTCCTCCATAATGCAGAAGTGGGGTTAGGTACTAGCCGAGATCCGAAATCCAGTATCCTGCCGCACTAGAGTTGGTAGGCTCCCACTACACGGTGCGAAATCTCCCCGCAACACGTGGTCTACGTGGTGTTACGCTGACACCAACGGTTCTAGGGGAGGATTTGGCTGAACTCGGCGATATCTCTTGGAATTAAGCAACTGTCGGGAGTTGTTCGAGGAGGTAAGAGAGAAGAGGCACTTGAAGAAGTGTTAGTATGAGTATTTAGACAAATATCAATTTTGAGAGATTCGTATAACATAGAAGAGAGAGTTCAGAAATAGAACCGTTTAGAGTTGTCCTTGCTCAATATATTAACTGTCAACACTTGAAACACAAAGACACTTGATGAAGCGTTAGCAAGGAACTTTCATTAATAATGAACCTCTTAAAGAGTTTACATAAGAAGGAAAGAAAAGAAGTTCAGGAATAGAACCGCTTTAGGTCATCTCCACTCCACGTGTGCGGCATATCTTCTCCTTCAAATGTTTGTAACCGGTAGGCTCCATTCTCAAGTGCTTCCTTAATAATGAATGGTCCCGCCCAACTAGGATTAAGCTTCCCAACTGAGCTGGCTCTTGTAGCAGCGTCGACCTTTTTAAGAACTAGATCTCCCACTTGAAAGTTTTTGATCCTTACAATCTTATCGAAATAACGGGCCATTCTTCTTTTAACTTCTTCTTGCCTGATGGCAGCCTTGTCTCTAACCTCTTCAATATATTCCAAACTGAATCTCATCTCCTCGCTATTCAGCTCAAGCCAATCCTCCGTACCTTGCCTAGCAAGCAGCACTCTAGGCGACAGAACTTCAAACTCAACAGGAATTAATGCTTCGAACCCATGAGAAAGCTTGAACGGGGTTTCCCTGTTGTAGAAGAAGGCATTGTTCTCAGGGTCCTGAGAACTGAGGGAAGTTGATCAACCCAACTGCCCTTGAGATTTTGAACTTTCTTCTTAAGCAGGTTGAGGATTTGCTTGTTAGCTGCTTCTACTTGACCATTGCTTCTGGGATGATGAACTGATGCAAAGCGCAACTCTGTTCCGATCTGTCTGCAAAAGTCTATCATCTCTGCATTATTGAACTGTGGTCCATTATCAGTGATTATTGCCATAGGGATTCCATGCCGGCAGACTATCTCCCCCCAAATAAAATTCCTCACGACCTGGGTTGTTGTCTTTGCCAGTGCTGTAGCCTCAATCCACTTACTGAAGTAGTCGATCATAACTATAATGAAACGCCGCTGCCCACTTGTCATGGGAAAAGGACCAATGAGATCCATTCCCCAAATAGCAAAGTGCCAAGGGGTTGCAATCGATCTGAGAGATTGAGCTGCTTGATGTTGAAGAGGAGCGAATTTCTGGCATTGAACACATTTTCTCACATAGGTCTCCGAATCTTTCTTCATTGTGGGCCAAAAGTAACCTTGCCATAGGATCCTTTTTTCCAATGTTCTTGCTCCCGAGTGACTCCCGCACTCGCCAGAATGCACTTCTCAAAGAACAGTAGGAATTTCACTTTCTGAAACACATCTTGCCATTGTAGACAAGAAGGTTTTTCTATAGAGAATATCAGATATCAAGTAATAGTGTGCTGCTTTCAACCTGAATTTCTTCTTATCTTTTACCGACTGATGCAGGTTCCCAGTCGACAGGTAGAGAATGAATGGGTCCATCCAAGAGGAACACTGATCGATTTGCATTAACCCTTCCTCCTCCACTGTTGGGTGAAAAAGTTCAGAGATTGTCCCTCCTGACGGGAGCCCATACTTGGCAAGAATGTCAGCCTCCTCATTCTCTGCCCTCAGAATGTGCTCAATAGTAAAACTTTTGAACCTGCCAACCTCAACCTTTACCAGCGCAAGATACTTTTTCAACACTGGCTCCCTGGTCTCGAAGTTACCAAGAACTTGTGAAGCCATTACCAGAGAATCAGTCTTAATATGGACATGATCAATTCCAAGCTCTCTTGCAAGCCTCAAGCCGGCCAATAAGGCTTCATACTCTGCCTGATTGTTAGTCACTGGAAAATAGAACTTGATGGCCTGCTCAAGCTTGACGCCATTCGGGTTTATCAAAACCACCCCTGCCCCTGAAGAGTTTCTTCCAGAAGCTCCATCCACATAGATGGTCCAAGCTAAAAGAGATCTTGCTGCCTTACCCGAGCTAGATTCTGTTGTGTCAATCAAAAAATCTGTAAGTACCTGTGCCTTGATAGCTGTCCTGGGCACATAGGAAATTTCAAACTCACTCAGCTCAATTTCCCACTTAGCTAGCCTGCCTGAATGCTCTGGTTTCTCTAGAACATTCTTCAAAGGTTGATCAGTAACCACTTGAATTAAATGAGCCTGGAAATATGGACGGAGTCTGCGGGCAGACATAACCAATGCCAAAGCTAGCTTCTCAAGGATGGGGTACCTTGCCTCTGCATCTTTCAGAATATGACTGACATAGTAAACGGGGAACTGCCTCCTGCTCTCTTCTCGGACAAGGACGGAACTAACTGCCTCGGGACCAACCCCCAGGTATAGGAACAACATCTCCCCTGCTCGGGGGCTTTGGAGTAAAGGTGACGAGGTTAGCTGCTTTTCAACTGCTCGAAGGCCAAAGAACACTCTTCTGTCCATTGGAACTTGGACGCTCCCCAAAGAGTCTTAAAGAACGGCGCACTTTTCTCCCCAACTCGAGAGATGAATCTCCCGAGTCCTGCCAACCTCCCCCCCAACTGCTGAACCTCTTTTGGAGATTGGGGAGGAGCCATATCAAGGATGTCTTTAACCTTATCAGGATTGGGAGCAAGACCCTCAGGAGTAAGGAGATGGCCGAGAAACTTCCCCTTACTCCCCCCAAAGATGCATTTTAACGGGTTAAGCTTTATTTTGTGCCCTCGCAGAGTGGAAAAGGTCTCTGCTAGATCTATCAAGTGTTATGGAAGAGACCTACTCTTAATCAAAAGGTCATCCACATACACTTCGAGGTTTCTACTTTTTTGCTCTTTAAACACATGGTCCATCATGCGTTGATAAGTCGCGCCAGCATTTTTAAGCCCAAAGGGCATCACAAGATAACAATAGCAACCATCATTAGTGATGAACGATGTGCGAGGGATATCAGGTTTGTGCATTCTTATTTGGTGATAACCAGAGAACGCATCTAGAAAGCTCATAAACGGATACCCTACCGCAGAATCAACTAATAAATCTATCCGAGGCAAGGGGTAGAAATCTTTCGGGCATGCTTTATTCAAACAGGTGAAGTCTACACACATACGCCACTTCCCCCCGGGTTTCTTAACCATTACAACATTTGAGATCCACTCGGGATATTGAATCTCTTGAATGAAGCGCGCTTTGAGGAGTTTGGCAACCTCCTCTCTGATGGGCTCTGCTAACTTGATAGCTACATCCCTCTTCTTCTGCTGGGCTTGGCAGCTGGATCAACATTGAGATGATGGCAAGCCACGTCAGGATCCACCCCTGGCATGTCCTCCGCTGACCAAGCGAAGACATCCAGATTCTTCAACAGGCAAGATATCAACTCCGCCTTTTGATCTTCTGGCAACTCGGAGTTGATGGAGAGCTTTCTTTCTTCCCCTTCTGCAATGGGGACTTCTTGCAACACCTGGGCAGGTTCCAGGTGAGCACCTTCTCGATCCACAGCAGCTTCTGACGGAGGAGTGGCTTCTGCTGCTGCTGGAAAAGCTGGGGGGGGGGGGAAACCTCAGTCATACTGACTGTTCGGAGATAACACTCACGAGCCTGCCTTGGGTCACTCCTGACCCTGCATTGACGGCCATCTTTGTAGAACTTGATGGCCAACTGGTACGTTGAAATGATGGCTCAATACTTGTTCAACAATGGTCTCCCAAAGATAGCATGATAGCTGCTTGGAGCATCCACCACTATGAACTGGATCTCTTTGGTCACCCCTCCAAGCACCACCGGGATTGTGACATTTCCTTCAACTTCCTTTCTCTCGACCGAGAAGCCATAAAGTGGCCCCTCGGTGGAAAGCAGAGGCTTTCCTGTCCTCAGGGCTTCAAAAGTTTACTTGAAGAGGAGATTCACGGAGCTGCCAGTGTCGATGAGAATTCTATCGACCGTGAAATCTCCGATGGCTGCTTCAACTACGATGGCATCATCGAAGGGATTAGCGGTCATAGGAAGGTCTGCAGGGCCAAAGGTGACGATTTCAGAAGGTGGGGCAGAAGAAGTAGTAGAAGCAATCTCTGTTCGGGAAAGCCTTGACAGGGAAGACTTCCGAGTGGACTCAGCCCCTGCTCCGCCATGGATGTAAAAGAGTCTTCCCAAGACTCCTTCGTCGACAACGTCAATACATTCACTCGGTATATCAATGAGCCCCAGATGGCCCTCATTCCTTATCTCTATACACCCCTGCTGAACTTCAGCCACCTCCTTGCCCTTGGAGGTGGAAGGCTTTGAAGAGTCACTCTTCCTGCCCAGGTCCTCTATTTTACCCTCGGCGAGCAACCTCTCAACTAGCTTCTGAAGAGCCTTGCAATCATTAGTCAGATGGCCCTTCTCCTTGTGAAAATTGCAGAACTGAGAGTTGTCCCTGGGCTTCTAGTCTCTCTGAGGCCCTTGCCTCTTTTCTTCAGCCTTCCACTGGATTATCTGGACGACCTCTTCAAAGTTGAGGCCCAGATCTGCAAGCTCTTCCATAGGGCTGCTCTCATAAGGATTTGAAGCTGGCAGGGTGCTCTGAAGAATGGGGAGCGCTTGAAGGGGAACAGTGGGAGTGGCGGCCAACGGCAGTCTCTGACCATGAAACTGTTGATGGCCGAGGAAGGGTTTCTTGTGGCGGAGGTTACGTCCTCTCTGAGATGGAGGTTGGAAATCAGGCCGAGGAGGCTTGCTGTGATATTGATTGTTGGAGAAGTTGGAGGCATCCCTTCCTCCAGCTTTAGCTGTCAGGGATGAGATATAGGTTGGGTTGTCATTTTCTCCCTCAATAAAGCGATTAGCTATCGCTATGAGCTCCTGATAAGTTGATGGTGCCTTTGTTGTCACTTTGAATTTCAATGGGCCCTCCCGGAGTCCGTGAATTAGGGCAACTTTATAATAATCGGGGTTCACATTCCTTACCCCTTGGATTTCTTTTTGGAACCGATCAACGAATCTTGCCACTGATTCGTTGTCTCTCTGCTTGATGTCAAAAAGGGCTGCCGGCCCATCCTTTCTTTTGTTAGAGGTTGCAAACCTCAGGACCAGCTCGCTGCGAAGCTCAGCGAAGGAAGAAATCATGCCTGAAGGCAGCTCGTAAAACCATTCTCTCGCTTGACCATCAAGAGTGGTCACCAGAAGCTTACATTTCAAGGCATCGGAGAGGATCCTTAATGCAACTGCCCCTTCGAATGCCTGCAGGTGGGAGACCAGATCAGTCTCCCCTAAATAAAATGGGAGACGAGGTTCTCTGAAATTGCTTGGCGCTGACTCCCACCGGATTCGATCGACGAAGGGAGAGGGAGTCTTTGAATCAGCAGAAGGGCGGACTGGAGGGCGAAGCTCTGCGGGCTCTGCGGACTGCCGATCAACAAAATCTAGTCGGTGAGCCGGAGTCCCTCGGGCTGCTTCCCTGAAGAAATCTATCAGGGGGGCGAACTCTCCAACCTGAGGTCGCAGGGGAGCTGCGGACTGAGCTTGGTGGAGAGGCAGAGGTGCGGTTGCAGGCGACTGCTAAAGAGGGGGGGCGAGCTAGGGTTCGGCGGACCGGAGTCTGGCGGACAGGAGTCTCAGCAACTTCTTCAGCGACCTGAGGAGCAAGTCACTGAGTCAGTGCTAACAGGGCCTGACTGATTGTATCAAGCCGCTGGTCAGTCTCTCTTCGAGATACTTCATCTTCCCAGCGGGACTGCTCCAACGCTTCCCACAATGAATCATCAGGCGAGTTGGAGTGATCGGAGCGACGAGCTCGGTGGTCCGACATTTCTATCAGCGGTTTTCAAAAAACTGCTCGAATCTGAAGGTCGCGTGTTAACTGTTGATGCGCGAAAAGCGAAGGCGGAAATGAGCACCAGCAGCTAACTGTTCGAGCACTTAGGGAAGAAAGAGGAAAAACAAACTGCGAGCAGCAGTCTACTTGGCGGACTAGAAAAGGAACAGAAAGGAAAGAGTCGTGGAGCACGGCAACACCAGACTTCGCCCTTCACGGCCTGAATGCCTCTCCTGCGATGGGCTTACTTTTGATTGCAAAGAAGGGGTTACAAGAAGGGAAAAGGAAAGCAATGCAGAAAGCAAGCTGGAGATCGCAAAGCCAGAGATTCGAGTCTGCAGCCTTTAACAAGTGGGCTCCTGGGCTCGAGTCAGCGTGCTTTGAGTGCACCACTTCCCCCTATTTATAGGCTGGAGGCCTGCATAAACGGGCAGGGCTAAAATAACCAGCTACCCGGGGTACAAAGGAGCCGGGCAGCGGTGACGGGAAACAAAAGAGAAAGAAGAAGCAGTCCGCGCGGGACCGGCGGATTGGGCCTGCGAACTGGAATCCTCCCTTGGTCACGTCGAGCGCGATCCTGTCAGACCAGTTGCGACCTTAGCGACCTGGGCGACTTGACTCGGAGCTCGCCGATCTGGGCTCGACTATCGTCGACGGGAGGTCGACGATCCAGCTGAGTTGAGAACCACGGGCGACCTTGGCGGACTGAGATCTGGAATCCGGCCAAGGAGGAACGAGACGTCTAGCTGGATATGTTGTGGATTCTGGGGTTAACACAAATTACTAAAAGCAATCATTGGAACACTTAGGTTCCCAAAACAAATGTTTTTTTTCATTCCTAAGTGGGCATTCATGGGTTCTTTTATGTTATAATGATGACACACATACATGTGCTCACCAACCCTTAAAAGTATTCGCCCACAAATTCGATTACAGATGACCAACACCCTAGTCTGATACCAAATTATAGCACCCCCATCCGTCGTATGGCATATAACAGAAGGTCCAGCTAGAACCCGGCACCATATACAACTGACAGTCAGAGGGGTTACAAAATAATACCAAATTCTCAACTACTCGTCCTAACACAGAGCATTCTATCGGAAGCTTTTAAACAGTTAATAGAACCCAAAATTTGCACAAGCATGGCATGAATGTCCACTAACCAAAATAGGAATGAAATAAAATGAATACACAGAAGAGTACATGGCCTTATGGCCTTACAAAGTTTCTCTTAACAAGGTAATGTCTTACAAACAACGGCTTGCAGCCCGGCCATACATGTCAGAAAGTAAAAATAGCAGTTCACTTCGGCCTTCGAGGACCTGAACAGCAGCTTAGGCTTCAACCTGCTACTTGGCCCTTGGTTCCGCAGCACCTGTAAGAAATTATTCCACGCTTGGTGGCAAACAGAGCAACGGTCAGCTAAAGATGACCAAATTATAACGACCCCGCCCCCTTAATAGGGGCGGCGGTGCTCCTTCCCTACATATCGTTAGCCCAGCTAAATAATAAGGTGCAAATAGATACTTTCGCCACAGGTGTAGGATAGTGATAATACGTTTTGTAGCCTAAACTATTATCGTATTTTTCTAGTTTATAATGTACAAATCATGTCTTTTTAGTTTATCTTTTATCCTTTTTATGTAAATATTATTGCCACTAACAATTTCTTGTCTTTTTGCAGGTTTCCAGTTTTTTTTGTCAAAAATGACCTATCACGCCCTCCCTTGGCATGACCTAGGGCGTGTCGCCTGATCCCGAGGACTCCTGATGACAGAGACAGAAAACCCAGAAAAACGGCTGTCACGCCCCCTGACACGCCCTCCCAGGGCATGTCCCCAGGCGTGACACGGGGCGTGTCGCCCTCTGCCCGAAGCCTGCCGCCGCATTGAATGCCGATTCATCCCAGCATGTCAAATAGTACTGTCACGCCCCATGTCACGGGCGTGACATAGGGCATGACCCCACCTTTTCTGATGACTGGCGGAATTCTGACAAATGATTTCGACGCGACGTGCGTGTCACGCCCCCCCCCCCCCTACACATGCGTGACCCAGGGCGTGACCACCGACGTACAAAAGCAATCATCCTTCCCGCCAGAATACAGACCCCGAGGTCAATGTCGTACCTATCACGCCCCCTGACAGGCCATCAATGGGCGTGTCGCTAGGTGTGACCAACCCATGGAAATTTTCTATAAATTCAGACCCCCCTTCCATTTCAGCAAGTTTCGGTTGAGAGGGGGAGGTGCTGCCCCTTTGTTTCTTTGTACTTTTGTATGCTTTTCTCTCTGTCTCTCTCCTTTTGTAATTTAATCTTAACCCTAGGTTTGTATTTAGTTGTTTAAGCTTTTATTGTAATCTTTGCTCTTGCTTAGTGCTAATGGTAGGGCTAGAATAGGTTTCTAATCTTCATGCAATTGTAATTTCATTTTCATGCAAGTGTAGCTCTTGATTTTAATTAACCTTTTCTTTTTAGGTTTAGGCCTTGAATTACTCTTGATTTTTCATGTGTTGGAGGTATATTATCGATATATACTCTCCACCTTTGCTTTCATTCTTGGCTAGCCGAGAGGCCGATAGAATGAAGTGAGCATTCATGAGTAAAGGGAGTTGTATGCACCCCTCGAGAGAGGCAGACGTCCAAATCTCCCGGATTGGAGTAAAATCCAATAGTGGGGTTCATCGCTTAAAGCGAGCTTTAGGCTTCCGATTTAGACGAGAGTCGGTCGGACCTTCCTATACTCAGTTCGACACGACTTCGAGAGAAGCGTGTTTAAGCTTTAGGAACCTCCACGGTCAAGGACCTTTACCCTATTAAGTTTAGGTTTATTTTTATCGAATTTCTTAGTTAACTCTTGCCAAGGTGATTCTTGATCGAGTGCTCTTCCATTTCATAGTTTCAACCCTTCATTATAATCGCTTACTTTATGCTCTTTAATTAACTGCAGTTGTTCTCTTTCTAGCATAGCTTTATTTCTTTAATTGCACTTAATTTCTCAAACCCTAGTTTTTTCGTCGATAAAATAATAGTCTTCGTGTGAGTAAGCAGACTCAACAGTTCCCGGATTTCAATACGACACTTGTGTCCCCTAGCTACAATTCGATAGGTATACTTGCCTCATTGGATTGCTAGTTCGATTGCTTTTATTTTCTTTGAAGCTTAGCGACCACCAAGTTTTTGGCGCCGTTGCCGGGGAATCAACTTCCATTGATATATTGAAAACACGAACCTATTAATTTTATCATTTCTCTTTCTTACCCTCCTTAAAAAAAATTTAAAAATAATTTTTTTTTATTACCGCTCTTAATAGTAACCAACTTCACAATTTTTCCACTCCACCTAATTCTCTCGAAAAGGGCAAAGCGGCTTTAAGTGCCGCTATCTTGTCTAGTACCTTGCGAACCCTTCACCAGGTAGCCCTTGGGAAGTTCGGGTGTTAAATTATAAAAAATCTATTTCAAAAAAAAAATCATAGCTTTTCTTTCTAGTTTATTTTATTTCTCTTTCTTCTTTTCTCTTCTTAGTGCATGACCCGCGGGAGTCCGTCGGTTATTTTGGACTTGGACCACGAAATTGAGCGTACTCTTCAGAGAAGATCGCGATTTTAAGGTCCTACTTTTCAAATACCGGTTGAGGACTCCGAGTCATTCTCTACTCTAAGAATAGAAGAACCCAACGTGGAGGAAGCCATGCAAAGACCTATGTCTTATTATGCACGGCTGAATCTCGAGGGAATAGAATCTAGCATAGTCCGCCCTGATATAGCAAATAATAACTTCGAATTAAAGCCTAGCATAATTCAAATGGTGCAATATTATGTGCAATTTGACGGACTTCAAGATGAAGATCCGAACGCACATATAACAAGCTTTCTTGAAATTTGTGACACCTTCAAGATAAATTGTGTCACAAATGATGCAATCAGGCTAAGACTTTTCCCCTTCTCTTTGAGAACTAAAGCTAAGCAGTGGTTGAACACTCTACCTAAGAATAGCATAACCACCTGGAATGAATTAACCGAAAATTTTTGGCAAAGTATTTTCCGCCAGCTAAAACTGCTAAACTTAGGAACGACATTTCTGCTTACGAACAAATAGACTCTGAAACCTTATATGAAACTTGGGAAAGATTTAAAGAACTATTAAGATGATGCCCACATCACGCGTTGCCTATATGGTTACAAGTACAGACGTTTTATAACGGGCTAAATCAAAATACAAAGCAAATGATAGACGCAGCTTCTGGCGGTACTTTAAATCATAAGACCTCGGAAGCAGCTCTTGAGCTTTTAGAGGGCATGGCCATGAACACTTATTAGTGGAATGTGCCTAGGTCCCGCCCGAACAAGCCTGCAGTTTTCTATGAAGTGGACAACGTCTCCCAGCTCGCTCTGCAAGTAGAAATCCTAAGCAAAAAAATCACGGAGATGACTGCTGCCTCCGCCCCTCAGGTATGGGAATCTGCAACTCCTTCCTTAGAACAATTAGATTTTGTAAACAATATGCCTAGAAATGCTTTTAATAATTTTTCTGCTCCGAATTTTCATCCTCCTTGTTTTAATTTTCCGAATAGTTATAATCATGCCTTAAGAAATCATCCAAATGTTTCGTGGAGTAATCCATCGAATGCTATGCGCCCGCCACCACAAAATGATTTTCCTGCACCACCACCACCACCTCTTCAAAATTATCCAAAACCTCCAAGCTTGGAGGAGTTACTTTCCAAATATATCTCCACAAATGACGCTACGATTAGAACCTTAACTAGAAGTGTTATAATTATGGAAAATCAAGTAGGACAACTAGCTAAAATTATTTCTGAGCGACTCATAGGGTCTCTTCCTTCCAATACCGAACCCAACCCGAGAGAGCAAGCGAAAGCTATAAATCTTTGGAGTGGGAAGCAAGTCTCCGGTATGGTTTGCGAAGAGCCCGAGGCAAGCTCCGCCCCTATTTTTAAAAATCAAAGCTCCGCTCCCGTTTTAAATATTCCACCCTCTGCTGAAGAAGTTATCACCCCCATTTTAGAACAAAATCTCACTCCACCACCCATTTTCAAAAATAATCCAACTCCTCTAAACCCCTCTGAACTTAATAAACAACATCAAGATGATAGTACTCCCGCTTCTTAGAAATCTTCAAGCAAATCCACCTAAATCTACCCTTCAACGAAACTATTTTGCAGATGACGAAATACGCCAAGTATTTTAAGGTCCTATTGACCAACAAGAAAAAGTAAGAGAACCTCTCGCATGTCACGTTAAACACCGAGTTCTCTGCTGTTTTAACAAACGGTTTTTCGAAGAAGATCAGTGATCCAGGTAGTTTCTCTATCCCATGTATCTTCGGTGATCTTTTTGTCAAGCACGCATTAGCCGACTTAGGCGAGAGTATAAACCTGATGCCCCTCTCATTGTTTAATAAGCTAGGAATTGGTAGCCTTAACCCCCGTGTATGAGTATCAAGCTAGCCGATAGATCTGTCATGTACCCGTTAGGAATAGTGGAGGACATTCTAGTAAAAGTCGACAAGTTCATCTTCCCGGTGGACTTTGTAATTTTGGACATCGAAAAAGACATCGAGGTTCCCTTGATCCTTGGCCGACCCTTCCTTGCCACCTCCCGAGCCATCATTGATGTAAGCAATGGTAAGCTCTTTCTTCGAGTAGGCGACGACGTAGTAACTTTTTTGTAGATGCCGTAAGTGACGAATCCTCGTATTGCCACTCCAAATTTGAAAAAGAATTTTCTGATTTTTGTTCCTCCTCGTCTCTTCCAACTGAATCGCTGCAAGAAAGTGTAGAATCCTCTTATCTTTTATCTGATTTTGAAAAAGAATTTTCCTATTTTTGTTACTCTTCTACTCTTCCAACTTATTCGCTGCAAGAAGTCACCTTGGCCACCAGCTCCACACCTTTTAATCTTCCATATAAAAAATTCTACGAAGATATAGTGTTCGAAAAAGAAAGAATTTCAAAATCCTCTTATGAAGAACTCCCTACCCTAGAACTTAAAGAACTTCCTTAACATATCAAGTATGCCTTTTAGAAAAAGACTCCAAGCTGCCTGTTATAGTTTCGGCCTACATCACGGATGTCCAACATAAAAATCTTCTTATAGTTCTACGTAAGCATCGCCGAGCTATTGCCTGGCAAATTTATGATATCAAGTGCATAAGCCCATCTTTTTGTACTCATAAAATTTTAATGGAAGGTAATTCGCGTAACTCCATTCAACCTCAGCGTCGCATAAACCCGAACATGAAAGAAGTAGTTAAGGGTGAGGTTATGAAATAATTAGACGCAGGAATTATCTATCTGATATCCGATAGTAAGTGGGTTAGCCCTATTCAGGTAGTACCAAAGAAGGGAGGGATAACGGTAGTTAGTAATGAAAATAACGAATTAATCCCAACACGGATGGTGACGGGTTGGCGTATATGTATAGATTATAGGAAGCTTAATGACACCACCCGCAAGGAACACTTCCCATTGCCATTTATTGACCAGATTTTAGAACGTCTCTCCGGCCATAGCTTTTATTATTTTCTCGATGGCCTCTCGGGGTATTTTCAAATCCCAATCTCTCCCGAGGACCAAGAGAAAACTACGTTTAATTGTCCCTTCGGCACCTTCGCCTACAGAAGAATGCCGTTTGGATTGTGCAATGCGCTAGCTACATTCCCGCGATGTATGCTCGCTATATTTGACAAGTACGTAGAAAGCATTATGGAGGTATTTATGGATGATTTCTCGGTGTTCGGCGATTCCTTTGATAGATGTTTAGAAAACCTCGAAAAAGTCTTAGAACGATGCGAAGAAACTAACCTTGCCCTAAATTGGGAAAAATGCCCTTTTATGGTAATCGAAGGGTTAGTTTTGGGTCATAAAATTTCTGCTAAAGTTATTGAGGTAGACGTTGCCAAGATAGAAGTTATTGAGAAGTTGTCGCCGCCTACAAACATAAAAGTTATAAGAAGTTTCCTAGGCCACGCTGGCTTTTACCGTCGTTTTATAAAGGACTTCTCCATGATCACCAAGCCCCTCACCCATCTCTTAGAAAAAGACGCACCATTCACTTTTGATGACTCTTGTCTTTCTGCCTTAGAATCAATTAAAGAAAAGTTAATTAACGCACCGATTATGATAGCTCCGGTATGGGACCTTCTTTTTGAGATAATGTGCGATGCGAGTAGTTTCGCGGTGGGAGCCGTATTAGGTCAACGTATATCTAAAAACTTCCACCTCATCTATTATGCTAGTAAAACGCTCACATCTGCACAGGAAAATTACACCACCACCGAGAAAGAGCTCTTAGCTGTAGTATTCGCTTTTGATAAATTTCGTCCTTATATTACACTTTCGAAAATTATTGTTTTTACAGACCACTCGGCCCTCAAATATCTTCTTGCCAAAACGAATGCCAAGCCGCGCTTAATTCGCTGGGTCTTACTCCTCCAGGAGTTTGACTTAGAGATCCGTGATAAGAGAGGAGCGGAGAACTTGGCCGCCGACCATCTCTCCAGATTAGACAATCCCTTTATAGAAAAATTAAATGAAAAATCTTTTAATGATTATTTTCCTGATGAGAAGCTGCTTTCAATTAGCACATCTACTTCTCCTTGGTTCACGCACATCGCCAACTATTTAGTGGCCCGGGTGCTCCCAAAAGAGTTCTCCTCTCAGCAAAAGAAGAAATTCTTTTCTGAGCTGAAGAACTACTTTTGGGAAGACCCACATCTTTTTAGAATCTGTGCAGATCAAGTGATAAGGAGATGTGTTTCTTATGAAGAAAGAATTGATATTTTAAAACATTTACATGAAGGTCTGACAGGTGGGCACTTTCAAGCTGATCGCAACGCTCACAAGGTGCTTTGCGCGGGTTTTTACTGGCCTAGCCTAATTAAAGACGCGCAAGCCTTGGTGAGTAGGTGTGATAGTTGCCAACGGTCGGGCAATATTTCAAATAAAAATGAAATGCCACAAAATTATTTTCTTGAGTGCGAGATTTTCGACCTCTGGGGAATCGATTTTGTTGGCCCCCTTCCTTCTAGCTTCGGAAACAAGTATATTTTAGTTGTCGTTGATTACATCTCACGTTGGGCCGAAGCCCAAGCTCTGCCTACGAACGACTCTCGAGTTGTAGTCACATTTTTGAAAAAAATATTTTCTAGATTCGGTACGCCGCGCGCCATCTTTAGCGAAAAGCATTCCCATTTCTGTAACGCTTAATTTTCAAAAATCCTAACCAAATACGGTGTTACACATAAGCTTTCAACTGCCTACCACCCCCAAACTAACGGACAAGTCGAAGTAGTAAATAAAGAAATAAAATGAATATTAGAAAAGACTTTTTCAACTTCTAGGAAAGACTGGTTAGCGAAATTAGACGATGCTTTATGGGCCTACCGAACATCGTACAAAACCGCCCTCGGATATACGCCGTATAGGCTGGTCTATGGAAAATCATGCCATCTACCCGTAGAATTAGAACACCGCGCTTTTGGGGCCTTAAGATATTTAAACTTCGATCCCCACTCAATCGGTGACCTTAGAAAATTTCAACTAAATGAACTCGACGAGTGACGCTCTTACACTTACGAAAATAACAAACTTTATAAAGAGCGGACGGAGCGTTTACATGATAAACACTTAAGGCATCCGAAAACCTTTAAGTCGGGCAACCAGGTTCTTTTATATAATTCACGTTTACGTTTATTTCCAGGCAAATTAAAATCTCGTTTGTCTGGCCCCTTTTCTGTTTTAGAAGTTTTTCCATAGGGAACTGTTTTAATATCGCACCCTGAAAAGGGTAATTTCAAGGTGAATTGTCAGCGTCTTTAACCGTATTTCTCTGGTGATGATGATGTCAGTCCAAACAGTATTAAGTATCTGCTGCACGAACTCTATATTTCGAACATTTATTTTTTCTGGATTAAAAACAATTTTATTTATGGACAACAATAATTTTGGACAATATTATTTTTGATGCGTCGAGCTAAACGACGCTTTAAACAAAGGGCGCTCTTTGGAGGCAACCCAAGTTATCTTTTTCTGTTTTCTTTATTTTATAATTTTTGCCCCAGACGGCTCCGACAAGCTGAAGCTTCTGCGATCGCCTGCTCCAACGTTGTTGAATCCATCACGAAGTCCAAAGAAGACCTTCAGGGGAGCGACATCACTTAGTTTTCGCAGCGAATAAATCCGGGAAAGTACCTGTTGTTCAATTATGTCTTTCAATTCTGTACTTACCTTTCTCTTCTTCTCCAATCCCCTTCTTTAGCCATTGAGGACAATTTCCATTTTAAGCATGGGGGAGGACTTCCTCCTTCATTTTTGCTTTGTGTAAATATCTTTTCTTTCCTTTTTGTATATATCTTAAATATTTCCAAAATAAAAAAAAATGAATATCTTAAAATTCCAAAAAAAAGAGAAGAAAATATTTCCAAAATAAAAAAAAATAGAATATTTCACAAATTAAAAAAAAACATTTATTCTTTTTGTTTTTGCCTTAATAAGTTTAGACATTTTTGTATTTCAATAGTACCCCTAGTTTTTATTTTTGTTTTACTCAAAATTTTCTATAAACAACGTAGTTAATTATAATATTTCTAATCGCTCTTTTTAATTATGTTTCACAAGTAAAATGTTGGTCATGCTGTGTTTCTAATTCACGATAGCATGTTAAGGTGAAATATTTTTCTAAAACTCGTATTTCTATTACGGTTTTTCGTTCTTTATTTCCTTTACTTTCTCAAAAATTCATCATCAGCTATTTTCCTTTTCGTTTTTGGATAATTTTTGTAAGGTCAACCTTTGAATAACGTAGTAGATGTGAACGATCCAAGTAACCTATTATTCATATTTTCAAGGCAATTTAATCAATCTTCTTTTATTATCTAGGACTCGCTTTTTGAAAAAAATTTTAAACCTTTGTTTTAAATAAATTTAAAAGCGTGAATATGATTTAGGCCGTTTTTGTTCTCGTTTGAGCTTTCCTGCCAACCTAAAAACTTTTACCACTTGTTTGCCTCTTTTGAGCCTTTTTCCGATTTCATTTGATAGCTCCTCTTTTCATTTCATTTTCACCAAAGCCAAAATTTCCAACCTATCGAATCACACTAGCCTTTTTGAGTTTCATAAAATATTTTCGTGATTTTGATAGGTTATTTTGTGATTTTCTTAAAAGAAGAGTTTTTGAAAATTTATGCTCAAAAGATATGTTTGTTTTTATTTGGCCAATTCAAAATGAAAATAATAAAAAAATTAAATAATATATTTATGGCCTATGTTTTGAAAAAAGAAAAAAATGGAGAAAAGAAGAAAAAGAAAGAAATATATATATATATTATGTTAAAGGAAAATTTTTGAAACTCTTTGTTTTAGTTTAGTGTGATTTTAAGCCTTCACATTTATCTTTGAATTCCACTCCTAATCATATTCCTAAACCAAACGTTTCTGTCCTATTTAAGTCCTTTTGATTCACGCCTTATGAATCTTATTTAACAACTAAGAAAAGAAGAAAAATAAATCAGTTTTAGTTTTTGATTTAAACTTAGATTTTTGTTAATTGAATTGATATAATTATAATGCATTGCTTGGATCTAGTAACAACACAATGCGTTTTTTCATTTTGGTTGTTTTGCTTAAATCTATTTAAAGAATTTCGTCAAAATTTTGAATGATTTATTTTCGTTAAGTAAAGTTTATAAAAGTCTTCCCATACCTAAATAATCATTTTAGATTTACGTTTCACCTTTTCCCTACTTAGAATTTCGCATAGTACTTGTGTGGGCATAATTAGAACTTTTTGATTAGTTTTTTTTATAAATATCTAGTTTTTATATTTTTGCTTGGGGACAAGCAAAACTTAAGCTTGGGGGAATTTGATAATACGTTTTGTAGCCTACACTATTATCGTACTTTTCTAGTTTATAATGTACAAATCATGTCTTTTTAGTTTATCTTTTATCCTTTTTATGTAAATATTATTGCCACTAATATTTTATTATCTTTTTGCAGGTTTCCAGTTTTTTTGGTCAAAAATGACCTGTCACGCCCCCCTATCACGCCCTCCCTGGGCGTGACCTAGGGCGTGTCTCCTGATCCCAAGGACTCCTTATGATAGAGACAGAAAACCCAAAAAAACGGTTGTCACGCCCCCTGACACGCCTTCCCAGGGCACGTCACCGGGCGTGATACGGGGCGTGTCGCCCTCTGCCCGAAGCCTGCCGCCGCATTGAATGCTGATTCATCACAGCATGCCAAACAGTACTTTCACGCCCCATGTCACGCCCGTGACATAGGGCATGACCCCACCTTTTCCGATGACTGATGGAATTCCGACTAATGATTTCGACGCGACGTACGTGTCACGCCCCCCCTACACGGGCGTGACCTTGGGCGTGACCACCGATGTACAAAAGCAATCATCCTTCCCGCTAGAATCCAGAGCCTGAGGTCAATGCCGTAACTGTCATGCCCCCTAACACGCCCTCCCTGGGCATGTCATCGGGCATGACCAACCCGTGGAAATTTTCTATAAATTTAGACCCCCCTTCCATTTCAGCAAGTTTGGGTAGAGACGGGGATGTGCTGCCCCTTTGTTTCTTTATCCTTTTTATGCTTTCTCTCTCTCTCTCTCTCTCTCTCTCTCTCTCTCCTTTTGTAATTTACTCTTAACCCTAGTTTTGTATTTAGTTATTTAAGCTTTTGTTGTAATCTTTGCTCTTGCTTAGTGCTAATGGTAGGGCTACAATAGGTTTCTAATTTTCATGCAATTGTAATTTCATTTTCATGCAAGTGTCGCTCTCTTTCTCATCAATATAAAAGTGCTCTTTTCTTCATTTTGTTCTTAATGCTTTACTACTTATCCCCCCTCCTCCACTCCATTATGATTAACTAATCCTCCTTGTACTCGATCTTGATGATCCGAGGTTCGAGCGATAAAGTTATGATGTTTTAATTAACCTTTTCTTTTTAGGTTTAGGCCTTGAATTACTCTTGATTTTTCATGGGTTGGAGGTATATTATCGATATATACTCTCCACCTTTTCTTTCATTCTTGGCTAGCCGAGAGGCTGATAAAATGAAGTGAGCATTCAAGAGTAAAGGGAGTTGTACGCACGCCTCAAGAGAGGCAGACGTCCAAATCTCCCGGATTGGAGTAAAATCCAATAGTGGGGTTCATCGCGTAAAGCGGGCTTTAGGACTCCGATTTAGACGAGAGTCGGTCGGACCTTCCTAAACTCAATTGGACACGACTTCGAGAGAAGTGTTTTTAAGCTTTAGGAACCTCTACGGTCAAGGACCTTTACCCTATTAAGTTTAGGTTTATTTTTTATCGCATTTCTTAGTTAACTCTTGCCGAGGTTTTTTCGTCGATAAAATAATAGTCTTCGTGTGAGTAAGCATACTCAACAGTTCCCGGATCTCAATACGACACTTGTGCCCCTAGCTATAATTCGATAGGTATACTTGCCTCATTGGATTGCTAGTTCGGTTGCTTTTATTTTCTTCGAAGCTTAGCGACCACCAGCTCGCTCAGCCAAACACCCCGTGCACTCAAGGCACATTCACGGTGAATCCGGTCAATTCCGTGGCTTCACCACCATCCTTAGGATGGCAAGCTATGTAAGCATTTTTGAATCTTTTCGAACGTAGTCTAAGGCTCCCGACTATGCCAATGGTCAGTTCCACTTTAGGGCCTCTAGCACCGAATTGCATAGCCCAGGTCTATTTCCACCCGTCCGTTGCTCACGCCACCTAGTCACTTTAAGACGTATGCGCGGATCAAGCTTCACCCGGATCCTAAATCATTACCAAAAAGCACATAACCAAGTTATGTTCAAGGCTGACTCCCCGGCCGCCAAGTTAGCAGAATAACGTTTCAGCTCAGTTTTCCGGGTGCGCATTGGAGTTAATCTCCAAGGATCCCTGCCGCAATCTACCGCGTAGAAACCCGAAAACAACGCACAGAGTCTTCTCTAGCTATTCATGCAATGCAAAATCACCGATCCATACAAACACGTCTGGGTAGGCTTCACACACAATGCCTATGCCCGTACCTCGATTTCGGACTCTAATAAGGGGGACTTCATATATCTAACCCAAGGAACACCCAGCACTCACCGCACACTCGCGGGAGCGGGTTTTCCCATGCAAAGTAAGAAAAGCTTCAAGTGTTCAAGTTGAAAATCGTTACCCTTGAAGTCCGCTTCGGCACCATGAAAAACTAGTCGGATAGAAAGCTTTGCAAAGGAAATCTCTCCACGGATCCGATCTCGGTTCTCAGATTGGTGCTCCGATGCTCCGCCGACAGCCGGATCCCTCCCTTCCGTCTTCCTTGATCACTTCTCTCTCTAACTTATTAGAAAGAGGGAGTTAAGGATGGAATGAGGAAGTAAAACCTCTAATCCCGGACTAAACACAAGCAGGAACTCATCTGGGCTGTTGGATCTTATTTAGAGAAAACGAATGGCTCAGATTAGACTGAAATCTTTTATCCTGGGCCGAACACGACTTTGCACACGACCGTGTTCCAGGCCATGTTCTAGGCCGTGTGCCTCGATCCAGCCACCCAAATCGAGCACAGAAAAGGACCCGGGTTGGGACACGCCCGTGTCCCAACCTTACATGCCCGTATCGGGTCCTCGACATGCCCGTGTCCAGGGGTCGTGTCACCAATAACCACCATGCAAACCATTATGTCGCTTGGTGGACACGTGTGATGACATGCCCATGTCAGATTTGACACGCCCGTGTCAGATTTGACATGCTTGTGTCAACCAGTACACGGTCGTGTTCCACAGTCGACACCAAAACCCAAAATATTCCAGAGAAGTACATGACCAAGTGATACACCCATGTCCCATGCCGTGTGCACTGACACGCCCTGGGACACGCCTGTATCCCAGGCCGTGTCCTTCACTGGATGACCTGAGCATGACACGGCCATGTGATATGCCCGTGTAACAGGCCGCGTTCACCCTACCAAGGTCCAAACTTGGTACAAATGTCGCCCGATTCAAATCTAAATTTCGAGGTGTTACACTCGGGTCATGCCTTGGTGGTGTCACCAATGGTGCCAAGTGGCCACCATGCTGCCCAAACACTCTGGAATTCTTTTGGGTGGCCGGCCAGCAGTCTTGGGCAGAAAGAACAAAGGCCACATGGCCACCATTCCTCTCTTTCCTCTTCTTTCTCCTCTTCTCTCTCCTCTTTTCCTATTTTGTCGTCATGCATGCACCCTCTCTCTAGAACCAGAGGGGTAGGGGTGGTAATTGACCACTTGGGCTGACCAAGGGCCACAATTGGTGGGCTTAGTCCAAGGGGAGTGGGCATAGCCCTCATTTTCTCCTTTAGGTCAAATAGGTTGACTTGTTGACCTTGTAGTTGACTTGGTCAAACATGTTAAGTGGGCTGACCCCACATCATGGTCATGGGTCTATTGGCACCATCCAACTTGGGTTGGGTAAATATGGTGCCCTTCTTAGGCTTGAGGGGCCTATAGGTATAGGTTTGACCAACTTATGCCTAAGGTTGACTTTGGTCAACTGGGGTCAAAGGGTTGACCTAATGACATGCCCAAGGGTCCACCTAGATTATATTCGGGTTAGGGCAATGTGGTGGGGTCATGGTGTGGCTAGGATTTCTATTTAGGCTAGTTTGACCTAGTTGTACTTTGGTCCTTTAGTGGGCCCCACATGGTTACAACCCACTTTCTAGCGTCAGACCTTGCTAAACCCCTATCACCCACCCCATTCCTAACCCAATCTAAGTCAAGGGGTGTCTAAGAGTAACATGGGATTTACAAATTCCAATAAAAAAGAAAAATAATTTCGTCCCCGAAATTCAAGATCGGGTCTACGGGGTTTTACTTGTAATCATTTAAATATATTTAAAACATAAATTACAGCATACCTAAATTAAATAGCTCTGGGTGTCCCTCCATCATAAGATACCTCGGCTCCAAGGTGTGCTCCTCCTGTCATTGGATTGACTAAAACACCTTCACGAGAGGGACCTTCTTTTTCCACAACACGCGGACATCTATATCATCAATTCGGATAGGATCCAATCGAACGGATCTATCTGGTGCTATCGAACCAGCTGTAGTAGAAATATGCTGCTCCGGCCGAAGGACAGACCTTCACAAGGAAGATACATGGAAGACGTCGTGCAGGGCACTCAACTCTGGCGGTAGCTGCAGTCTATAAGCCAAGGGGCCGATCCGCTCCAGAATCACGTACGGCCCCATATAACGAGGACTGAGCTTATTGTGCCTCCACAACCGAGAGACACCATGCATCAGACGTATCTTCAAAAATACATGGTCCCCTACCTAGAACTCCACCTTTTGGTTCCGAGCATCATAATATTTGGCCTTCCTACTCTGGGCCTCTAGCATTAGATCCCTAATCAAACAAACTTGAGCCTCCATATCCTCAAAAAAATCAGAGCCAAAAGCCTTGGTATCCACATCCTGAACCCAAGACAGCGGTGTCCGACACTTCCTCCCGTAAAGTGCCTCGTATGGTGTCATCCCGATGCTAGCCTGGTGGTTGTTATTGTAGGAAAACTCAATCAATTGATGCAGCCTCTCCCAAGGCTTCCCGATATCCAGAATGCATAGACAGAGTAGATCCTCCATGGTCCGGATGGTCCGCTCAGTCTGTCCGTCGGTCTGCGGGTGGAAGGCGGTACTAAAAGTAAGCCGAGAGCCCAAGTATGCATGCATATCCCTCCACTCCCTCGAAGTGAACCGACCATCGTGATCTAAAACGATCGTCCTGGGGATGCCATGGTATCTGACAAACTGCTCCACAAACAATCTCACCAAAAATGCAACTGGTGTATCCTTCCTGACTGGAATAAACCGAGCTACCTTGGTCACTCTGTCTACTACGACCCAGATGGAATCATGCCCAGAGTGGGAGTGAGGCAGTCCGTGAACAATATCCATAGCAATATCCTCAAACTTCCACTCTAGAACTGGTAATGGCTGCAATAAACCTCCTGGGCTCTTGCATTCCGCCTTAACGTGTTGGCACGTCTCGCAATATGTCACAAGGTGGGTGATCTCCCTCTACATCCCAGGCCAGTGCATAGTTCTCCGTAAATCTGCCCACATCTTAGTAATGCCGGGGTGCACTTAATATCTGAAATAATGTGCCTCTCTAAGTATATCATCCCGAATGGCACCACCTGCGGGTATATAAATGCGTCCACGGAATCGATGGAGACCATCCTGTAGCGTGTAATCCTCAACCTCGTGCCTTTCAAGGGCTCTGAATGTAGGCTCCAATGCAGCATCCAACCTTTGATGTGCCATAATGCGCTCCCGAATGTCATCATCTCTGATCAATGTGTTCAGGTACTCTCGATATACTACTGGTTCGGCCTCAAAAACCATTGTAATATGCAAGTTTTCCATCATCTATATCAGATCTATAGCCATCACACGATGCTCTGGTCCAGAGGTGCTGGCCCTCCTGCTCAATGCATCTGCTACTGTGTTTGCCTTCCCCGGGTGATAGTGGATCTGGTAATCATAGTCACAGAGGAACTCTATCAATCTCCTCTATCGCAGGTTCAGGTCTTTCTATGTATCGATATATTTGAGATTCTTGTGATCTGAGAAAATATCACAGTGAATCCCATACAAGTAATGTCGTCATATCTTGAGTACAAATACCACCACCCCGAGCCCAAATTTTGTACCGGATAGTTATGCTCGTGCTTCTTCAACTGTCTCGAAGCATAAGCAATAACATGTCCGTGCTGCATCAGTACAGCACTCATCCCCTTGTATGAGGCATTCGTGTAAATCTGAAATCATTCACTCCAGAATGGGAGTGCAAGGATGGGGGATGAGGTTAGCTGGTCCATCAATTCCTGGAATGCTGCTTCACCCTTATCGGACCAAACGAACTCTGCCTCTTTCTTCGTAAAGGACTTGAGGGGAAGTGCTATCCTTGAGAATCCCTCCACGAACATACGGTAATATCCGACAAGTCCTAAAAAACTGTGTATGTCGGAAGCTGATTTCGGCCGCGGCCAATCACGTACTGCCTCAATCTTGGCTGGATCTATGGACAACCCGGCTCAACTGACAATGTGCCCCAGAAATGCCTCCTCTTGTAGCTAGAACTGGCACTTAGAAAATTTTGCATATAACTGGTGCTCCCTCAATTTCTCTAGCACCTGCGCCAAATGCTCCGTATGCTGTTCCTTTGTTCGGGAGTAGATCAGAATGTCATCAATGAATACTATAACGAACCAGCCCAAGTAGGGCTCGAATACACGGTTCTTCCGACTCATGAATGCGGAGGGGGCATTCGTGAGCCTAAATGGCATCACCGTGAATTCGTATAACCTATATCATGAGCTAAAAGCCGTCTTCGGAATGTCTTCATCCCGGATGCACAACTGATAGTAGCTGGATCTCAATTCTAGTTTAGAGAACCAGAAGGCCCCATGAAGTTGATCAAATAACTCGTCTATCCGGGGCAATTGATAAGTATTCCGGACCGTCAACCAGTTCAGCTCCCGATAATCTATGCACAGTTGTAGCGATCTGTCCTTCTTCTTTACAAAAAGAACTGGTGCACCCTACGACAAAGAGCTCGGATGCACAAATCCTGATTCCACCAGTTCCTGAAGCTGAGTTCTGAATTCTAAATTCTGCCAACTGTCTGGGAGCCATCTCGTACCGTGCCCGAGACACTGGCCTTGCCCCCGACACTAGCTGTATACGAAAATCCACATCCCTAACTGGCGGTACTCCGGGCAATTTCTCCGGGAATACATCGGAGAAATCCCGAACCACCGGGATATCAACTATAGAATTCTCTGCTACCACCATCTCGAAGCAAATAAGGTAGACCTCCTCTCCCTGCTCGTGAGCCTTGACCGCCTGTACAGATGATAACAACATAAGAGGGATCAGTCTAATACCTTCGATGACGACATAGGAGTCGTCGTGCCTCAGAGTGATCCTCTTTGATGGGCAATCAATTTGAGCATGATTCCAGTGCAGCCATCTCATGCCCAAGATCAAGTCAAAGTCCGGTAATCTAAGTACCGTCGCCGGCACCTCGAATACTTTACCACAGATCTCGACTTCCATATTACAATTGGATGTGGTCTGCAGCTCTTACCCATCGAGTAGGCGTACTCACATCTCTATGCATGGCTGTCTTTCCACGCCCTCCAGACCTTCTATAAAGGTCTCGGAGAGGAACGAGTGAGTGGTACCCGTATCAAACAAGGTGCGTGTAGGCTTACCGCTGATCATGACTATGCCTGAGGTTGGTTGATTTAAAATGAAATGTTATTATATCACCTTAGGTGTTATAAATGAAAATTGAATTTAAAAAACTCTCAATAGTTATGTACCTGTGATCACCTCCTCGGGATTTCTTGGTTCAGCGAGGTCCAATGCACACACCTACTCCTGTTCTTGTCCTCGATCGTGATATCCCCCGCCTCAGCCTCGACCTCATCCCCAGCCTCGGCCTCGACCCTGCTGTACTGGAGGGGCCACTGGAGTTGGAGGAGGAGGAGGCAATGGACGGAACTAATGTGGACAGTCTGATCTAATGTGACTGGGCTGGTGGCATCCAAAAAAATGACCGGCCGATGTCCACGGCCGTCCTGCCTCACCTGGTCCTGCATCTGCAGAAGTGGGGGATCTAGTACTGTAGGAGGCCCCTACTCCTGCCTGATGTTGGGACGACGACGTCCCCCACCCCTCCTGTATCCAATAACCTTGCCTCTCTGGGGTGCCCTGCTACTTTCCCCGGATGATGACTCGTCACGTGGTCTCTTCCCTCTGCTCAACACCATCAGCTGGTCTGCCTCCAGCTTCTTTGCCATCCTTATAATCTGTGTGGTGGTGCCATGAGATATAAATAATAAGGGCTCCCTCAAGGAGTCTCGGAGCCCGTGTTAGAACCTCTTAGCATACTTCTGGTCATCCCAGTCATGGAATCCCGCAAATCTAGCCAGATAGGAGAACTCTCTTTGGTATTCGATCATGGATCTGCTCCCCTGCTGGAGGTTCAGAAACCTATCTTCCAAAGCATCTCTGTCTGTGGTGGATACGTAGTGCTCTAAGAACGTATCTATGAACTCCTCCCAAGAAATATCCATCAGCTCCTTATCAGCTTATACAGAGTCTCGTACAGACTTCCACCACCTCTTCGCATATGCATCCATTACCGAGGTGGCAAGAGGGACTGCCTGGCTGACTGGGTAGCTGATGTCAGCCAACAGCTCCTGAATAGTCTCAAGCCACTCCTCCATCTTCACAGCATCCTCTGTCCCGTGATACACCGGCGGAGACAGAATCTTGAAGGCACTCAACAAGTTCGACCCCGGATTTGGCTGTGGGGCCGGGACCTCCTGGGCTCTGAAGGCTTCCAGGATAGCCGTCAGAGTTTGCCCCTTCTCAGTCTGCAAAATGGGAGTGGTAGCTGGAGGGGGAGGAACCATATTCTGCTGCGGAGCGACCTGCGGAGGTTGCAAAATAGATAAGGTTTAACATGATTGGCCTAACTCATTGTGTTAACTAGACTGATCGTATGACTTTTACATGGGCACACCATCGCTTTCGCTTCATAATTAGTCAGTAAACTAATGCTCGAGTGCGGTGTTCCAATGTTGTGGACTTTTTTCCCATATGATGTGTGCTCAAGTGATACCAGTTTGTAAGATCCGACTTCCTAATTTGGAAGCACAACCGAATCTTATGCCCAAAACAGCCGCCTTATGGTGATACTATCATACGGGTGGGTCGACAACACAAGACGCCGATTCTGCCACCTAACACAATCATATCCCAGAGCAAATATGAGTAACAGAAGCAAGTAAATAGTCCACAGTCACAATATATATATATATAGAAATATAATATGCATATGTCCAGAAAGAGTACATAAATGAAAAGGGCTTATTTCCTGTACATCATATATAAAAATCCCTCTCTCTCTAGCAGCGGAAGACACTATCATCTCTAACTCATCTTGCTTGCAGTAGCTCTACAGTAGTAGTAGAAGGTGGTAGTCGAACTGGCTCCTCAGGTCCTGTCACCTCTTCCTGCTGGTCGTGCTGGTACCCCATCTCCTCGAGCCCCTAAAAATAGTTGGTCACCGACTGTTAGTCAAAAGACTAAGTCATTTTTCTTCACCGCGCCCCGCAACTCCTAGGCACCGTGCGGGAGGACGAAGCGGAAGGCAACAAGGAGTGACAAGTATAAGCAGATGATAGTGGCCATATGCTAACAAGTACATGAGGAGTAATAATAGTTCTACACTAGCAGTTCTATGTCAGAGGCACAAGTACAGTAAGTGAAGAAAAGAACAACAGTAAATAAGGAATGTAACAGCTGTAAGTAAAGTAGAGTAAGAGCAGTGCTATGCAGTATAGTAAAGTAAGTATGCTACATCTAATCTATCATCACAGAAGTACCCTAACTAATACGAGTGCCCATACCAACGTATAGGCTAGAGTTTAAAAATTAACTTATCATATAAAAGAGCCCATACTAATTTATATGATAAGGATCCATAATACGTATGCCTACTATGTAAGAATGCATGCGGGTTATTATGCAATATGTAATTGCAACTCACACACAATGACTCTGTGATCACAGACCTTTAGTTCCCGCTTTTTGTAGCTAGCATCACTCTCTGGTACCGCGGTTGTGGCTACGACAGCAGTGGAGAGGGCGTCTCCACTCCTAGGCAGGTATGCACACTACCAAACCTAGACCTCCCATACGCCACTGTACACGTCCTAGGTGCAATCTAGAGTCTTGCGTACTAATTGCTGACTACCCGTCAGTCTTGTTGGGTCGGGTGTGCGTTTTCGGGGATTGTCCTCCAGACCGCAGTATAAAACAACCTACTAGCCCATCAAACCCACACACCGCCTGAGTCACAGTACTGACATCAGTGTGCTGATTGGCCCAGCACCGCATGACCCGCCACTAGTATGTTTATGCACATGCAAGGTAGTTATAATCGAGACTCCAGCTCCAAGGACCAACCTGTCCTGAATCCCTCCATCCCTACACGGGTGAGCAAATACAACAAATCCCTACAACCCTACACGGGTGAGCATATACTACAAATCCCTCCAACCCTACATGGGTGAGAACAATGATGTAATTCTTAACCATTTAAACTACTCTTGTCTACGGGTTAGTATACTAGGGACTTAAGGTTAATCCCAGGACTGTCCAGGGCATACCCGGTGAAGGGCTCTCGAAGGCACTAGGAACCAAGATGGGATGACAAGCCTAAAGTTCCCTTTCGCAAGGATAATTATTCTTATTAGTGTCTACCAAGTATTATCACCCAACTCTCATTTTTACTTCAGAACGACCCTAATGACTTAAGGTGTTATTAGAAGCGTGGTGGTCTTCCACCGGTCCCCGTTATTATTGCTGTCACGGGACTTGCACTCTTCCACACATGGTTAAGGAATCCTCTAAGAGACCAACCAGGGTTATTTCCTCTTCTAAGATCCTCACCTTGCTAGTTTATCATATTCCTCTTTTGGTGGCCCTACTAGTACGATTATCGGTGTTATACCCTTACCCATGTCCCAATACCACCCACAAATGTGACCTTCTAATTCCTTTGGCTATATGCCACAAATTATTTATCCTAGGATGGTATGGACCTATATGTATGACCATGATGATTTCCAAAATTTTCCAAATTAATTACACCATTAAATTAATCTTTCAATTAATTCTTCAGGTCATTTAACACATGAAGTATAACATATTATAATCCTAATGATGTAAGAAATTTTCTTGACTTATAATATGGTGAAATATCACTATCTTCCAAGAATCATAATTTTCCTTTAAGTATTTCTCTTTATTCTTTAATTAATACAAAATTCACATAATTGTCATTTTCCAAATGAAGTATGAGGAATTCATTAACCAAAATTCTAGGAAAATTACAGAGTACATGTATTGATAAGCTAAGGCTAAATACAGAGTTTCATAAACTTCTAAGGTACAATGGCCAACCAATTCCATTTTCAAGTAATTTTCCAAAATGCCATTATGGGTTTTGAAAATTATTAAAACATCCAAAAATATTGAGATACTTATACAAGGTACTTTATACAATATTACAT
Source organism: Platanthera zijinensis (assembly GCA_039513925.1). Lineage (NCBI taxonomy): Eukaryota > Viridiplantae > Streptophyta > Magnoliopsida > Asparagales > Orchidaceae > Platanthera > Platanthera zijinensis. The sequence continues at coordinate 155,188,975 of CM077093.1, forward strand.
CTCTAGAAATTTTCCACAATTTTTCTACTACATATTCTATCAATTTCCAATTAAATGCAAAAAGGGCAAAATGGTAAATCCACATAACTCCAGTTACAAAATTCATAAAATAGAGAAATAAAATTTCTAGGAGTTAACTATGTCTTCTTTGTTATCATGACAAAAATTTGGGGATTTATCCCCATGCTAAATCCATTTTCAAATTTATTTATAAAAAATGCCTAATATTTCAAAAATTCAAAATAATGGGATTTTTGCGCCCAAAAATCCAATTATTACTGTGAGGGGTGTAATTAATCATAATACACCCATATCTAGAGTTTCATTGACATGCATGATGTTAAAGTGGCTAAATCCATATTTTGGAGATTTTTCTAAATGCACCCCATATACATATATACCCTATACATGCAGGTGAAATATCTCCACATGCAGTGGGCCAAAATGTCTTAAATTTCTACCATAGGTATAAAATGTCCATAATGGCATGCCACTAAAATTTGGGGCCCACTGGAGCCATAATACTCCAAATATTTCATTTATTTAAATTTGAGTATTTTGATAAAAACTTTAGAAAAAGTTTTCCCAAAAATTTCCAATTTTTGTCAGGGGATAGATATGCCCTATTTGCACATGCCAAAAATTTTGGGTCATTTGGACTTCTGGATTGGCAAGGGCATGCATTTGAAGTTCTGCCCTTGCCTAGGACCAATCCTAGAAAAGTAGCCCTACACGAAAATCTACTCGGTCAAATTACATGTTTAGGGTGGCATTTTAAAGTAAACTCAAAGGGCTACATATTTCATGTTCATTTCATCATTTGGAAATGGCTCTAAGAGCCCTAATTTTGGCATGCAAGTGGGCTGACATAGTGTGACAACTATGTCACTATTAATAAATACAAATCAATTTATGTTTAAATAAAACGCACGAATCTTGAAGCAAAACCGACGACATCCCGTCATCGTTCCCAAACAGGCAACGGCTGTGATTGAGCAGTCTTGGGCCATTTTGTCTGGCTGTTTCCGGACAACTGAGCTGCCGCCACTGCCGGCGATCATCGCCACCACCTTCGCCAAGGTATTGGCAAGGTTTTCCCGGCGATGGGGCGGCCGGAGGTGGATCCTCCGACAATCCTGAGCAAGAAGGAAAACTCGGGAAATTCACTCTATGCTCACATGGCATTGGGATCAATTGAGCCCGATATCTCTCCTAAGAGATCTAGGATGCTAGTACGGGTAGAGGTGAGGAGAAACAGACCCGAATGGCGGCCTGGCGGCGAGGTTGGCGGCGGTTGTCCATGGACGAGCTGCTCCGGAAATCTTCTGCTCAAATCCTAGTTTCTCCACCGTTTTCTCTGCTGCAGGAGTCGTTCTCCACTCGATTTCACCCACTGAAGCTAATGGAGGGGTCGATTTGGGCTGATGGTGGCTGTATAAGGAGATGGTATCAAGGGGAGCTCGGGTCATGCCTTGGTGGTGTTACCAATGGTGCCAAGTGGCCACCATGCTACCAAAATGCTCTGGAATTCTTCTGGGTGGCTGGCCAGCAGTCTTGGGCAGAAAGAACAAAGGGAACATGGCCACCATTCCTCTCTTTCCTATTATTTCTCCTCTTCTCTCTCCTCTTTTCCCATTTTTCCCTCATGCATGCACTCTCTCTCTAGAACCAGAGGGGTAGGGGTGTTCATTGACCACTTGGGATGACCATGAGTCACAATTGGTGGGCTTTGTCCAAGGGGAGTGGGCTTAGCCCTCATTTTCTCCTTTATGTCAAATAGGTTGACTTGTTGACCTTGGAGTTGACTTGGTCAACCATGTTGAGTGAGCTGACCCCACTTGGTGGTCATTGGTCTATTGGCACCATCCAACTTTGGTTGGGTCAATATGGTGCCCTACTTAGGCTTGAGGGGCCTATAGGTATAGTTTTGACCAACTTATGCCTAAGGTTGTACTTTGGTCAACTGGGGTCAAAGGGTTGACCTAATGACATGCCCAAGGGTCCACCTAGATTATATTAGGGTTGGGCAATGTTGTGGGGTCATGGTGTGGCTAGGGTTTTTATTTAGGCTAGTTTGACCTAGTTGTACTTTGTTCCTTTAGTGGGCCCCACATGGTTACAACCCACTTCCTAGGCTCAGACCTAGCTAAACCCCTATCACCCACCCCATTCATAACCCAATCTAAATTAAGGGGGGGTCTAAGAGTAACATGGGATTTTACAAAACTTGTCTGGGAGACCAATAGTTCTTGAGCCTTTTCCTCAAGGAAGATTCATAGAATCCTTCCTAAACTAACATCCTTTTTGTTAACTTTCTTCTTAATCAAATCAAACAAAATACCTCCCTAGTCAACTGACATTTGGTTAACTATGGCACACATCAGATTAAACATGTGCCTGGAAATGTGATCATTAGCAGAGTGTTTTCCTAATAACACTTTTCTTACAACATCAGCCAGAAATCTATATTGTATAGATAAATATTTCTTAAGAAGAAGGTTAGTGTTTGCTGCAGTATGCCCTAACTTTCTAGCATCCCATCAAATTCACTACTAGATAGTTGTATTTCATCTATACCATTAACAAATTCAAATACTTCAGTTAACATCTCTAGAGAGAGTAACCTGGTGACTTAAAATTGTTCCAATTAGAACTGGAGTTTCCTGAATATTGGCTGTGAAAACTGATTCCTTTATCTCTATTACTGGAAGTTTTATCCTGGTATTCATAAGTTTCTATAACTGCTGTTCCTCGAAGAGTTTTAAGATGTTCTAGAAAACTTGATCAGAATGGCTGAAGGAATCGAATTCGATGTCGAAGCCGGCATCGAATTTCATTCCTGAGAGAGTCGCCGCCAAAATCACCATTACGTGCAAGAGCAAAAAGATCAACTGCAAAAGAACTGGAAAGCGAGGGATGGAGTTCGATGAAAATACTATTATAAGTTTTCAGAAGATGAAATGACAAACTCCGTCCTGCGAAAAAGAAAAGCTTCGAGCTCAGGTCGACAAAAGAATTTCATGAAGAAAGTATATCATCGATCTTAGTTTAAAGAGGGGGAAAATAGATCGTCGTTCTCAGATTGACGAAATATTTTCTGAAGCAAGATCGTCGATCTCCGTTTGACGAAAATTACTTCACACAAAGATTTCGTCAATCTCAGGTCGACGAAAATTCTCAAGAAGAGTTCACAGATTGTCGATCTCCGTTCGACGAAACATGACAAAATCTTCGACCTTGGACAAAAATCAAATTAAGCTTTCTCCTTTAATCATACCTAACTCATTTAAGAAGAACATATGTTTCTTTTCATCCAAAGGTTTAGTGAAGATTTCTACTCTTTGTAAATCAGTAGAGATAAAGACAAGTTTAATTATATTTTTGTCAATACAATCTCTAATAAAATGATGTCTAATTTCTATATGCTTGGTCCTACTATGATGCACTGGATTTTGTGCAATGGAAATTGCACTGGTACTATCATAGAATATAGTTGAATTATGTAGATTGAGACCATAATCCAGGAGTTGGTTTTGAATCCACAATATTTGTGAACAACAACTGCCAGCTGAAATGTATTCAGCTTCTGCAGTTGAGGTGGACACAGATGTTTGTTTCATACAAAACCAAGACACGATCCTATCACCAAGGAACTGACATGTTCTTGATGTGCTTTCCTATCAACTCTACATCCAACAAAGTCAGCATCTTGGAATCCAGTTAATTCAAATTTGGTCTAAGTTGTATACCAGAGTCCTAGATTTGGGCAACCCTTTATATATCTCAAAATTCTTTTAAGTAAAATAAGGTGAGATTCTTTAGGGTTCACTTGGAACCTAGCACAAAGGCATGTAGCAAACATTATATCTAGCCTACTAGCTGTGAGATACAACAAGGACCCAACAATATCCCTATATGTTTTCTAATCAACTAGCTTGCCCTATTCATCAGAATCAAGCCCAACATTGGAAGCCATTAGTGTTTTCATAGCTAAGACATGAGACATCCCAAGTCTCTTAACTAGCTCCTTAGCATATTTAGATTGAGAGATGAAAATGCCATCAGGGGATTGCTTCACTTGAAGACCAAGGAAATATGAAAGCTCACCTATGCTACTCATTTCAAACTTAGAATGCATCAGGTTAGAAAACTTTTTGCATAGTTTGGAATCAGTAGAGCCAAAAATGATGTCATCTACATATATTTGTACTAAAAAAAATTCCATTTTTATGATGTCTAAAAAATAAAGTCCCATCTACAATGCCCCTAGAGAACTTATTCTCTAAAATAAGCTAGCTAGGGTCTCATACCAAGCACTTGGAGCTTGCTTTAAATCATAGAGTGCTTTATGCAATTTAAAAACAAAAGAGGGATTAGTTGGAGAGATAAAACCTGGTGGTTGCTCCACATAGACTTCCTCTTTGAGTTCACCATTTAAGAAAGCACTCTTGAAATCCATCTGGTATACTTTGAACTTCTTGTGGGCTTCATAGGAAAAAAAGATTCTGATAGCTTTAAGTCTTGCAACAGGTGCAAAGGTTGATCATAATCAATTCCTTCCTCTTATGAATATCCTCGTACTACCAGTCTTACTTTGTTCCTTATAATAGCTCCTTGTGCATCCAATTTGTTCCTAAAGACCCATTTAGTTCCAATGACTGGTAGTCTTTGGGTCTTGAAACTAAATCCCAAAATCTGCATCTCTCAAATTGATTGAGCTCCTCTTGCATTACAATAATCCAGTGGGGATCTTGCTCTACATCTTTTATGGATTGGGGTTCAAGTTGAGATTTGAAGCAAGCATGTATCAAATCTTGGTTGAGTTGATGCCTTGTTTGCACAACAACTAGTATGCCTCCAATCACTTGAGATATAGGGTGATCTCTAAGTGTGACAAGATTAGTAGGAGGAGTTTGTTCATCAACATCTTTGGGAATTAATACCTCTTGTGGAATTATGTTGGCTATTGTGGGTTCATAAATTATTTCAATGAGATCTTCTTCACTATTTACATCAACTTGTGGAGAAGGATGTGATATAACCTCTTGGGTGAGGATTAAATCATCCAATTTCTCACACAGTTGGGGTACCTGTAATAAATCTATGGTAGAAGAATCCTTCTATTTATAAAACATGTTAGCTTTATCAAATGTTACATGGACAGATTCTTCAATTTTTAAAGTTGATTTAGTGAAAACCCTATAGGCCTTGCTAACTTGGGAATATCCAAGAAATATTCCCTCTGTAGCTTTGGCTTCAAACTTTCTAAGATGTTTCTTGTTATTATTGTGTATATAACATCTACAACCAAATACTCTTAAATAGTCTATTTTAGATTGCATCCCTTTCAGCAATTCATTATGAGTCTTGCCCTTAAGTTTATGTATAAAACTTCTATTCAAAACATAATTTGTTGTGCTTACAATGTCTGCCCAAAATGATAGAGAAAAGTAAGCATCTGCAAGAAATGTCTTTGCAGATTCAATTAGAGTTCCATTTTTCCATTCTACTACCCCATTTTATTGAGGAGTTCTAGGAGTAGAGAAGCAATGCTTGATACCTGCCTTCTCATAGAATTCTTGCATAAGAAGAGATTCAAACTTAGTACCATGATCACTTCTGAATAATGCAACTAGAGTAGAATTATCAATCTTTATGCTCTTAAAAAGTCTGTAAGAACTTTAAAGTTATGACTTATTTCACAGAAAGAACACCCAAGTGAATCTAGAGAAGTCATCTACAATAACTAAAGTGTAAAATTTGCCTCCCCAGCTCTGTACTGCAATGGGTCCAAAAAGATCCATATGTAGTAAGTACAGAATCCTGGGTGAATCACTCTTATTAATAGATTTAATGCTATTTTTATTTTGCTTTCCTAATTGACAAGCCCTACAGAGACATTCCTTTTTATAGGGGCCAAAAGGCAATCCTCTATCAAGGTTTTCCCTAGATAGTTTATCAATATTTCTTAGGTTTACATTTCCTAGACATTTATGCCATAAATTATAATTATTACTATCTTGATTAAATAAGCAAATTTTTGAAATAGTTGACTTGAAATTAAATACATAAATATTTCCTTACCAAAGTCCAATTAAAATAATTTTGTTATCTATTGAAGTAATAATACAGGAAGATTTAGTAAATGATACGTGATAACCTTCATCACATAACTGGCTTATGGATATCAGGTTATGCTTGAGACCACTCACATATGCTACCTTCTTGAAGGTGATAACTCCAACTTTTACATTCCCATATCCTTTTGTTTGTCCACAGCTGGAATCTCCAAAGATCACTTTTGGTCCAAGCTTTGACTTGTAATCAGTGAGATTTCTCTTGTTGCCTGTCATATGCTTTCAACATCTGCTATCCAAGTACCATTGTTGCTCTGTGGTAGGATAGTCCATAACTTGCATAAAAAGAGATTAGATGTTCTTGACCCAGGTAACCTTGGGTCTGTGATTCTTCTCAAATTTATAACTAGATATGTAAGAATAATCAGGTTGGTCTTTGTATCCTAAGGGGTGAAATCTTTTAGGTGGAATTATCCATTGCGTAATGGGATTTACAAATTTTGGTTTCTGATATTCAGTTTGATTTAAATTAAAATTTTAGTTTTCAAAGTTTGAGTTCGATGAATTTGGTTGAGTTCATCGAGCTGAGGTCGATGAAAAATATTTAGGTCATCGATCTCGGTTCAAGGAATGATAATGCTCACTTTTTGCATTCCACGATCGTCAATCTTTGTTCGACGAAACATGTTGATTTTGTCGAGCACCCTCACTTGAGTAATCATACCCAAAATCTTGGTTCAGAGTTCGTTGATCGTCGTTCGATGCAAAATACTGATTTCATCGATCTGAGTTTGATAAATTTTGTTGAAAATAATTTTTATGTGAGTTTTTATTTTTCTTTGATTTGGGTTTTCAAAATACTTTTTTTATTGGTTGTTATCTACTAACTTTTCTTTGCCCTTTTCAGATATGAATTTTATAGGGGTTGATAATTTTTTTTTCTTTAGAATAGGTTGCTGACTAGATGAAGCTCCTAAGCCTAGTTTACCATTTAGCCTGACATTGACTTTGCTAGTGATGTCCATTAATTTTAAACTTCTCCCATTAATGGAATCTTCAAATTATTTTGCTTCATTTACTTTAGTTTTAAAAGAAATGATTTGTTCAGAAGCTATGTCTAGTTCATATTTTAATTTTATGTTTTCAGAAAACATATTATCAAATTCAATTTGTTTATCTCTGAGATGTTTGATTTCCTTCTCAGACTTATTTAAATCATTACATAAAAGTTTGAATTCATCTTGAAAATTATCAGAATTGAAATCAAAACAGGCTATTACCTGATCCTCTTCTTATTCTGATTGTTCTACTGATTCATCAACTACTGAAGGAATGCATGAAGCATCAATTTCCATCAGGAAAATAACTCTGGATTTTTCCTCTTCCTCATCCTCACTAGAGCTAGAAGATGAAGACTCTTCTTCAGACTCACTCCAAGTCTCAGCAACAATGCCTTTTTCCTTCTTCTTATACTTACTGAATGAAGGCTTACAATAGTGCTTCTTGTATTCCTTATCATTTCTTTTATCATTCTTTTTAGCCTCTGGACACTCTAGAAGAATGTGTCCTTGCTTCCTATAACCATAGAAGACAACTTCCTTAGTAGGAGTCTTGTCATACCTTGGCTTATCTTCATTTCTTTTTGACCTTCTTCTAAAGTCCTTCTTAGCCATTTTGAAGAATCTCTTGGCTAAGAGACTCATCAACTCTTAATTTACTGGTAGTGCTTCAAATTCTTCAGATGCCTTAAATGCAATAATTTGATCCTTCCTTCCTTAGGTAGGAGTCTTCTGTTCAGCAACTTCTCTAGTCTTGATAAGCTGCTCATAATACTTGAGCTTGCCTGCAAAGTCTCAATAGAAAATTCATTTAGGCTTTTGGCCTCCTTGATTGGCCAGATCCTAGAGTCCTATGTGTTAGTGAAGAACATAAGGATTTTATCATTGATCTCAGTCAGTGATATGTTCTTGTCCAGGTTCTTCAGCTCATTGATGATCAAGCTGAGTCTGTTGTAAATATCAATAACTAACTCTAACTCTTCTTTCTTGAAGTTCTCATATTGGGAAATAAGATGAGATATTCTATCTTTTCTTACATCAGCTAATCCTACTACAAATTGGTTAAGAGAATCCCAAATGGCTTTTGCTGATGTGCATTCTTCAACCTTCTGGAAAATGTCATCATACATAGTTTGGGCCATAATTTTTATTGCCTTAGCATCAGCAACCTTTGCCTTTTTCTGTGCATCAGTCCACTCAGGTGGTGGAACTACAGTTGTATCTGAAGTAGTATCCACTAAAAGTGGGGGACCTATCAAAATGGAATTGTAGATATCTTCATCAATTGAATTCATATATAACCTAATCCTTACCTTCTAAAGTTCAAACTTAATAAGATTGCACAATGGAGGTCTGGTGCTTGAGTATTCCTTATTCTATGCCATAATATAAAAAAGACATTAAAGATAAAAAGATCTATCAAAGATCTTTTGGTTTAGGTGTTAGCCTGTGAAACCAAATAACAACTCTCTGATACCAAATGAAAGTGAGGGATAGATCTGTCTTAACTCTAGAGGAGGGTGAGTAGAGTATTTTTAAAACTTTGATTAGTTTTTATAGCGGAATTAAAATAAGTGATATCTCTATGTATAGAGAGAAATAAAATAAAGATAATCACAACACACAGAACAAAAAGAATAGAGCAATCTAGACGACACAAAGATTTTATAGTGGTTCCACTAAACTTGGGTACATCCACTCTTCTACTACCCTGGTAGGAATCCACTACAGGTTTTTGATCAGGTGCCCTGCCACCATAGGTTTTTGCTTAGATGCCCTATCACCATAAGATCTATTTCAAGGGAGATCTAACAACCCTTTGAGCTTTTGAATAGGTGCCCAAAAACAAAACCAAGTCTTTTGATTAGGAGACTAGATAACCAAAAGATAACTTTTGAAGGGAGTTAAAAACCCTTTGTATAGGTGAGTTAAAAAGAAAATAGATGTTGTCTTATCTTTCTCAAAGTTCTAAGAAGACTAGTGGATTATTACTATTGTCAAAGCTCCCTCTGAGATGTGGAAGAGTTCCGGAGAATGAGAGTTTTGCTCAGTGTGTAGGCCTTTAGATGGAAGTAGATCTTCAGGAAACTTTTAGATTGATGAAGGTTGTTTTTCTCTTGAAAGTCCTGAAGCAAAACTGAAGAAGACTGATATTGTATGAGAGATGTTCTTCTTTCAGTTTTCTTTTCATTCACAATTCATAAGCTTCTATGTATTCTATTTATTCCTATGTTTTCCTGTGTTTGCAATCTTCTAAAAAATTGTATTTTATATTCCGTGCAGAAAAGCGGCCTTTGAATTTTAAATCCTATCCTTGATTGACTGTAGAAAATCTTGGAGACTGAACGGCTAGATATATCTTAAATGAATTCCCTAACTGTCTCTAGAAATAAGCCAAGTAATAACTCTATGAAATACCATAATTAATGCTACCATGGAACAACTATATTCTTGAGAATATAAGCATTAATTATCAGAGTATTACTGCTTAAATATAATTAAATAAATCGACAGTCGAACTAGGAAACTGAAGAGGAAAAACATCGAACAGAACCTGAAATAAAATAGTCGACCTCAGGAAGAATTTCGTCAACCTAAACTCCAAATTCGTCAAGCTGAGAAATCTCCTTAGCTAAGCTCAGTGATCTTGAACTGAAAAAGGACTGCCAATTCGAGCTCTAAGTTCGTCGACTAAAGAAGGACATTCATCGAGCAGAACTTCTGATATCAGATCAGAAATCATCGACTTCAGCTAAACTTTCGTCGAGCTCAACTCAGAGAATGAACTCTGAGTTTGTCGATTGGAGATCGACGATCATCGAGATGAGTTCAGCTATCGTTGAGCAGAAATTCTTAAGTCTTTAAAACTTCTTGTCTCTAAATTCCTTAGTCTTTGAAGTCTCTTCTGAAGGCAGGTTCAAAGGCTATCTATTAAGACTAACATTAACCTTAGAAAAACAAATGACCCTAGGCTATACATGATGGGTCAATAAACCTAATAGGGAACCTAGCCCAAATCAACCCTAAATAAGGTGGGGTTCCAACATTGTCGGCTGGCCTCTTAAAAGGATCATCGACTGACCTCTTGCCCATCAGCTATAGAGCAACCTTAGAAAAGTTGGCACGAGCCCGCCGCTGGGCCGCAGCAAGGTGAGCTTGAAGTTCTTACGAGAGCGGTTTTTCAACACGTTCGGTGCACATCTTCGAAGGCTTGCGAGAGCTCAAGCATAGGTCAATAATGACATGGATGGCATGAAAACAGACTCGACGGTGTATATATAGAACTGAGGTGGGTCTGCAAAAAGATTCCCTTCCAGGTCAACAAGCGATCAGGGAATATTAGGGGTTGGACGTGTCTTTCCGAGCGAATGGCTAGCTCGCAAAGAGCGTGGATTGTGTACAACCGCATATTCGCTAAGTTGGACCTAAAGGTCTGGGACACAAGCTTTGAGATGGCTTTAAGCTAATTGGGTCAGATGAATAGTATACTCAGAAGGGTTCCCTCCCGGGTTATGTTTGAAGACTTGCGCCTGGGCGAGCGAGAGGCCTCCAGAAGGGGCGTTGAAATATGCTTCTCCACTCAATGCCCTATTGTTTTTTGTTTGGCGTTGAATGATGCTTCTCCACTCAACGCCCTTTGGATTTTGGCATTGAATGATGCTTCTCTACTCAACGCCCTTTGTTTTTTTGTTTGCCATTGAATGATGCTTCTCCACTATATGCCCTTTGGTTTTTGGTTTGGCGTTGAATGATGGTTCTCCACTCAACGCCCTTTGGATTTTGCATTGAATGCTGCTTCTCCACTCAACGCTCTTTGGTTTTTAGTTTTTAGCATCTAGTGATGTTTCTCTACTTAGCTCCCTTTTGTTTTTTTTTTCTCCCGCCTGTAGTAGGCGGGAAAGCTAAGGAACAAGATGATTCCCACCTAAGGCATGCAAGAGGGCTTGCGCCACAGGATAAGCGGGAAGCCAGCAGGATCAGCGAAAAGGCTCCCGCAAGGGAGAGCCCAGATGTGAAATTAACTGGGTACCCTTAGGTAAAATTACCTGGATGCCCTGTGGTCTGCATTTAGCTCCTTAGAACAGCGGAGTTTGGCAGTTGGCAGGACAGCGCAGGGTATTTGAGTAATTTCAGGGTAGCAGAATTACACTTTTGGCAGACAAGATACTAGAAACATATAAATAGACCCATAGAGCTCCTCAGAAAGCAAGCTTTTCCGAAACTCTCAAATCTTTTAGTGCTTTCTGAGGTGCTTCTAGCCCAACAATTGTCTTAAGAGGTGAAGTGCTCAGAGATCATCCAGATTAGAGGAGGGACCTCCAAGCTGAGGCTTAGGGTCAGTTTCAGGTTCTTTGTTACCAGTCAGGGGTTCGGGATTGGGAGAAGTAGGTGTTAGATACATACCAAGGTCCGAACTATCTTTGAGGCCATTTTTTGGCTTCAACAAGAAGTCTATCCTCCATTAAGGATAGGAATCAGGGCCCCTCTAACACTATCAGATAGTGAATTAGAGGTGGATGAAGATGACCATAGCTGTAGAGGGATAATGGAAATGACTGATGAAGAGGGAAGCCATGATCCGCCTGGTCAAAGTAAGGTACATTCCCCATCTAGTTTTGTGTCTGGGAATGAGACAAGTCCCTGTTCAGAAGCCTCTTCACCTAATTGTCAAGGTGATTCTAGCTCAGAAGGTGATGTCAATCAACCTTTTGATAGATATAGTGAACTTATGGATGCCTTCAAGAAGTGCAAAAAGTTGAGAAAGAAGCATGCTGCGAGATTTTGTCACTTCAGCCTGCGGCTGCTCAGCTAACTAAAACAGCTTTTGTGCTGAAACAGACAATGAGGGAATTCAGTCAACTGAAAACCATGTTAAGAATCCATATGGATACTATCAAGAGCAAAAATAGTCTCATTAGAGATCTTGAGGAAAATCTTCAGAGCGAGAAAGGTATTGTGGCCAGTTTCTCTCAGCCCAATACAGTGTTTCACTTGATAGACTCCTTATTCTCACGAAAGGGTATGAAGGGGTTGGGCTTTAAGGGCAACACAAGACCTGACCATCCTAAAGGGAAAGGGAAAGTTCCAGTTGTGCCTATAACATCTAGGCCACCTATCCCATTCAAGAGGGTGATATTCTCTTCAAATAGGTATGACCAGGAAAGTATTTATGGTCACTATATGAATGGTGCTTCCACAAATAGAACAAAAGATGTTCTCAGCCATTGTGGAAGGTATAGCAGGGTAAGTGACTTCAAGGCTTCCTATGATGAAATTCAAATGGCCCATCATGGATCATTTGTTTGGTGCTACAGCCCCCTCTCTCAAAAATGTGACTGCAGCCAACTTTCAGAACCTAACAACACGAAATCTGACTAAGGGTCAGCCTGTCAGCTTGCCTGATATGTCTATTTCATATGCTATCAAGAGAACACTGTCTAAAAAGAAATGTGCTGCTTATGGGATTCAAAACATGCCACATAAGCCAGCAAGCAGACTAACCTTCAGTCAAATCCATGCTAAAAGGATTCACAAAATGGCAGTTGCACATCTTCCTACTATAAAGACTGCAGTCAATCCAGCTGTAAGGCCTATACAAAAAGAAGATACAACATACATGATTGTTGGTTCTATTGCAAGGTAGGGCATTATGCCATTGACTGCTGGCATTATCCTTATGTGGCCAGCACTAGAGTTAGTCCACCAGTCAGAAAACTTGTTGGTGGACATGTTTAGTTTCATACTAATATGCACACAGGACCCAATAGATATTCGGGTACTAAGGTAAAGAAAACTATATATTACAGGTTAGTCTAAGTGGCCATAACCCTATATGGTACTTGGATAGTGGTTGATCCAGGCGCATGACTGGGACAAGGATCAATTTGAAGGAGTACACCCAAGTGAAAAATGGACCCAAGGTTATCTTTGGTGGTTCTGATAGAGGGGTAACAAGAGGCTATGGTAAGATCACCAATGACATAGTCACCATCACTAAGGTGACTTATGTTGAAGGGTTGCAAAACAACCTTATAAGCATAAGCCAGCTCTCTTATCTTGTCTATGTTATTTTCTTCCACAAGGATGAGTGTTTGATTAGGAGATCAAGTGACCAAGAGGTCATAATGACAGACACTAGGACTGGAAATGTAAATTGTTTAAACTTTGTATGTCTAGACTCAGACTCTCCTAATTGTCTTGTAGCAAATGAAAAAGTCTCATATTGTGTCCAGTGGCACAAGGGACTAGCTCACTTGAATTACAAGACTATTGGCAAGCTCTTTTGTCAAGAGTTAGTTAGGAATGGTCCAAATTTTAAATGCACCAAGGATAGCTTGGCTCAGCTTGCTAAAAGGGAAAGCAGCCAAAAGATTCCATCAAGAGCACTAGTTTCTAATGCAAGCTCACACATTGACACCGACTATATCTATGGAAGAACACGTATGCCTCTCTATGATCCAATTCTAGACTCGCACAATCATTCAATACAGCGCACACGTTAATTAATTCTATTAGTTATATGCTAGCGTACGGGTAGCCAAACCGATTAGGATTGAATATAGAAGATAGTCCAATATTCTTTTTGGCTAAAAGGACTAACCCGGTCCGATCAAGCGAAGGTTGTACCAAAAAAGATCTACCAAAAATAATGATTCGCTAACGGTAGATCTCTCCCAATAAAAGAAAAATGGGGCTCGCCAAAACCCTCTTGAACTTAAAAGAAAATTAGATTAACCACAAAAGTCAATCGAAAGAAATCCACGAAAATTCAATGTTATCAAAAATTAACGACAAGAATTCCACCACAAGAATTAAACTAGAGGGAAACACACGTAGAGTAGAAATATTTCGTTACCCAATCAGAATGAATGATTCCGATTTCTCTACTTGGATCGTTCATTAACGGCTCTGCCGGAGTCACACTGGATGGAGAGTAACTTGTTCGCCTTCATCTCTTCACGCCAGATTTGGAAAAATACACAAAAAGGGATCTTTGGTGCTTCGTCGAATTTCTTCAAAGGTATGAGGTGGTCGGGTGTTGAAGGAGTGATAGTGGTCGGTTTTTTTATTTGAGGTGGTTTGCTATGATTGTGGAGAGGAAGGTGGTGGCCGATTGTAGCAAGGAAAAATAGAAGAATGTTGCGGCTTCGGTAGAAGGGTTTTCCTTAGGTATAAGAGAAGAGTAAAGGAGGAGAAGAGAGGGAGTTGAATAGGGAGAGTAGGGAGAGGTGGCCAATGGAAAAAGAGGGGAGGAGGAGAGTTGTGGCCGAAATATGCCAAGGATGGACAAGAGAGGGGGCGGCCAAGGAGGAGGGGAAGAGGAAAAATCTTCTCAAGATTTAGGGTTTTAATTTCTTTTCATTTTATACTTCATTAGGAAACAATATGAAAGTCAACTTAGGTAAATGATAATCCTCTAATACCAATTGAAATTTAGGGGATAGATCTTATTTACTCTAGAGGAGGGAGGGGTGAATAGAGTGATTTAAAACTTTTGCTGTTTTTAAAATCTATCAGTAAAATTAGTGATAGTAGTAGTTATATAAAATGAAAGAGGAACTAAGATAAACTACACAACCACAACACAACAGATAAAGGAAAAATGAGCACACATACAACACAAGAATTCTTAATGGTTCCCCAAATCTGGGTACATCAACTCTTCCACCACCCAGATAGGAATCCACTAATAGTTTTTTGATCAGGTGACTGCCACTACAGGTTTTTGCTCAGGTGACCTATCACCACAAGATCTATTTGCAGGGAGGTCTCACAAACCTTTAGGCTTTTGATCAGGTGCCCAAAAACCAACTAAGAATTTTTAAAGGGAGTTAATAAACCCTTTATATAGTGAGTTAAGAAGGTGAAGTTATCTTCTCTTTCTCTAAACAACAGAGAAGACTTAGTGGATTGCTTGTGTCAAAGCTCCCCCTGAGATGTTGAAATGTTCAGGAATACTGGAGCTTTGCTCAAGGTGTAGGCCTTGATGAAGGTCTTCCAAAACTTCTTGGATTGGAGTTGATTAGTTGTCCCTTTGAAGCCTGAATCAGAAACTCAAGAAAAACTAATGATCTGTGTATGATGTTCTTCTTCAATTTCCTGTGAGAATGATAGTCGTGCTTCTCTCTGTATCAGTTATTGTATGACTATGTAAAACTTGCTGTCTTTTTCAAAAAGATCTATATATAATCTGAGAGAATTTCAGCCTTTGAATTTGAAAATAATATCCTTGATTGCTGCTGAGATTCTGGGAATTGAAACGACTGAAATAATCTTTAATGAGTTTCCCAACTATCCTTGTGAAATGAGCAAGTAATGAACTCTGATGAAATCCATAATTAACACTGCCATGAATAGCTATATTTTTGAGAATATAAGCATTAATTATTTAGAGAATTAATGCCAAAGAATAGAATGAATTAGGGAGAGAGATATGGAAAACTTATAATTCTGACGTCGAGTAGAGTTCGTCGACCACTAGGCAGATTTCGTCAACCTAAGCTCCAAGTTCGTAGAGCTGAGAAATCCTATTCATCATCCTGAGCTCAGCAAACATCAATATGGAAATATCTTGTTAACTCTGCGCTCCATGTTCATCGATCAGAGAATCTGTCTTGAGGGAAGAAATCGTCGACCTGAGCTTGAATATCGTCGAGCTCAACTCAGAGAAAGAACTCCGTGTTCGTCGATCTGATATCAACGATCGTCGAGCTGAGTTCAAAGAACTTCTAACTAATAATCTGAACTCTGAATTTTTCTAAGTATGAGTCTCCTGAAGTCCACTGTAGGTTAGTACAAGAAACTTGATTCTAAAGACTAGCCTAAACTATAGGACTAATAAACTTGACCCTGGCTATACAAGGTGGGTCAAACATCCTAATAGTGAACTTTAGCCCAAATCCAAATAAGGGATCCAACAATCTCCCCCTATTTGGGTGAGGTCACTTGACAAAATATAAAATATAATCACAAAGAAAATTATAAATATCTGGCAGAAAATAAAAATCTAGTTGATATATACAAAAAGTGCTTTGGAACAAATTAACATAAATAGTTCAGAAAATAAACTAATCAAAAAGTTATATAGGTTTCTTGAAATTATCTTTGTCATGAGGTTGTCTAAATATGATTTCCCTATTAGGATTGGAAGCTTCTATCTTGGACATTGTCATGTCAGCAGCTAAAATGATGTTGCAAGAAGTTTCTCTTTGAATAACTACTTCTGGGTGAAGACACATATAGGCATCAACATTGAAGAACTGATTAGCTTTGTCATACCTTTTTAATTCTTCTCTTCTTTAGGAAGACATGGAAGAATACTTAGAGGGATCTTTGTGTTGAAGCCAAAATCTGACCTCAATGAGAGTTCGAAAATAGGGGTGTAGCCAACCCCTACTTCTCCCAAGCTCCGACCCCTAACTGGTTGAAGAGGACCTAGAACTGACCAAAAGCCTCGGCAGGGAGGTCCCAACTCTAACCTGGAAGATCTCTTAGAGCTTCCCCTCCAAAGCCAAAAGCTGAGCTTGGAGCTCCTCAGAAAGCACTTGAAGATCTTAAAGAAATATGTAAGCTCTCTTTCTGAATAGCCCCTGTGGGTCTATATATAGTCTTTTGCTGACCTGAAATTACAAAATTACCAAGGGCTGGTCTGCCAATAGCCAAATCCCGCTGTCATGAAATACTGAATGCAGACCCTGAGGGCATATATGTAATTTAACGGATGACAACTAGGTAATTTCTCCCTGGGCCCCACCCGGCGAGAACCCCTATGCCGAGAACTTAACATTGTCGAGAACTCTCCCGCCCTCACTCAGCGGGAGATAAAAATATGCCGAAGAATGCCTCGGACCGAGGCAGTTCCCGCCTTTCGCGAGGCGTGAGCCTTCTCGCCCGTCTTCGGGCAGAAGTAGGTCTCGGCCGGTGCTTGAGCACGAGCATTCTCGCCCACTCCTAGGCAGGAGCTCTTCTACTCTGAGGCCCAAGGATATCCCGAAGCTTGTCCATACCTGACCCTCGGTGTCTCTAGGTCCCACTCAGTGAATATGGGGTTGTACACAATTCACGCTCTTTTCGAGCCAGCCCTGCGCTTGAAAAGACACGTTCAACATGTAAATATTCGCTGAGCACGTGTCGTCCTGAAATGATAATCTTTTTGTGGGCCATCCCATGGCTATATATGTGTGCTGATAGATGGCCATAAATCTGTCCCTACCAATCGCTGCCCCATGTATGAGCTCTCGCGTGGTCTCGAGATGTGTTCCAAATGGGTTGACAAGCCGTTCTCGTAGAGCCTTCAAGACTGCATTGACGCGGCGCAGGCGTGAGCCTTTGCAAACAATGCCTTGATAGCCCCCTGGTTGGCGAGAACGGCGTCAGCCGCTGAGCCCTCTCAGCTAATGAAGAAGAAGAAGAAAGTGAAATCGGTCAGGCGGGACCTTCTGCGCGAGAATAGGGGCTCACCTACCCCATCCGCAAGTCGTGCGGATAATCCTTCCCCTCTACAGAAGGTACGCCTTTCTGTCTTGCATATTACCAAGACTATAAACCGATTAGGCAGATGGATTGACCACTGATATGCAGTACTTCTCGCAGAAGGTTGTTCGAGATGACGGCGTCGGGTCCCTGCTGGTGCCCCCAGACTCTGCGTCTCGCCTTCCCGGCGATCCACTATGGGTCCCGGAGGCCACTCCTCCGGCTGACCCTTCAAGAACTCTAAGTAACCTTTCATCCCTACTGCCCTCTTTTTATCATTCCAATCACATCACTCCAATATGTTGAACTGACTTCCCGCAGCGCCAGCTTCCGCCAGCCCAGGTCTCGCCACCTGGGAAAATGAAAAAGCTGCTGCTAACTTGGTCACCCAAGCGGCTAAGCCTGCCCTACTGGCGGGAGGGGTGGCCACCGAACCCTCCATATCCCCAAAGGTGGTCAGCCACCCCGCAAGAGAGGACGATTCCCCCTGCTCCGGGCCAAGCCGGGATCACCTCACGCAAGAGCTTCCACCTGGGGCGAGTAAAACCGCTCCACCTCCTCTTTGGAAAGCAAACTTAGGGGGAGTCCGGGCCTTCTTGCCTGTCGTCGGCCGGTATCTCTCGCCATACTACAGGTATGCGAGGTACTATCATAGCCTTTACTTTGCTCTCGCCATAACCATGGAACTTCACTTTTTCAAGGGGATGTAGACCCGGGGGCGAGAGCCGACGAGGAAGATGAAGGCGAAGATGAAGGTGTATAGGAAGGGGAAGACGCCGAGAGCTCCCCCTTTCCTTCTTCTAATAAGATGGAAGAAATCCTTGACAGTGCCGGGAACGTCAAGAGATGGAGGAAAAGGATTACGGCAATACTGTCGAAGCCCGTGCGGCGGGAGCGAGCCAATGCCTCTGCGGCGAAGGAACATCGTGAAATGGTGGAGCAAAGGCTGGAGGACCTCGAGCGGGATTACAACTTCCTGGGCGAGACCGAGCTACAGGATATGCCTACCGCCGAGTCGTCCCCAGTGTGGTGTATTACGTGGATTCGAGACTAGGGACACCGGATCAACCTTGGATGCACCACCCTGTCATCCTACTTAAACACGCGAGCTCCTCCAAGTACCTGAAGGCATGAACGAGGGCGATGACGATGGGAACAATACGGAATAACGAGTGTCGCCTCCCTCATCCCTTGGCCTACCTTTCTCACAATGTACCCCCTTTTTAATTTGAACCTTGACTGCTTGAGACTTTATTATTATTATTTGTTATGCAGCTCTCGCCCGGCGAGAGCCCCCCTTTTTTTATTTCAACCTCATTGCTCTTTTTCATGATGTTACCTTGGGGGTAGGCGCAAACCCAAGTCGTATGTCAATCACTGCCACCTATGAGCCAGAATATTATCGTTGGCTTAGGTGCCCGAGGTGTGTTAGGGTGGAAAACGAGGCGCCGTCTCCTCGGGACATGGATATCGTACACTTGCCGCCTTTTTGGGAAAATTATCATTACTACGGTTTTCTATAAATAGGCCGGTCCATCTACTGCATTTATTTCTCCGATCAGGAACCCTTGTATCCTTCTTATTGCTCGTGCCTTGCCTAGACCTTTCCTCGCTTCCGCCACCTTCTCTCGTTCTCGCCTTTATCCCCGAGTTTTCGCCTTCAACCTCTTAACCATAATGTCGTGCAAGAGCGAAGGATGCTCCAACTGTGCGCAAGCCTTCTATGGGCACAAGTTCCCTCCTTGCCGACTGACCATGGACGAGTACCACCTGATCACCTCACGCTACATCCCTTCCAGTTTCTCTGCTAGAAACCAGGGCAACGATGATAGGGTAAAACTCGCGGAGAGGGAGAGCTCGCCATCCCCCTCGCGCATTTTGAGGTGGGCTTCCGCCTCCCCCTCTGACCCGAGATGCGCCTGGCCCTTCGCTACTACGGGGTAATTCCTGCCCAGCTCAACCCTAACTTGTTCTCTATCCGTGTGGCGTTCATCTACTACATGCGATCAGAGAGGATAGAGTTCAGCCTACCTATCTTCCAGAAGCTGTTCATTTTCTGGGCTAAGGGCGGGGTAGTCTTCTTCTCCGGTCAGCTGCTCAAAACCTGTGGTCTCGCCAACAAGCATCACCACTAGGGCGAGAAGTTCTTCTATGTTTTCGGCTACTTCGGTAATGTGCCCCTCGCGCCAGTCCAATACGACGACGCCGCATACAAGCCGCCCACTCTGGGGTCGCGCGAGAGCGCCCTCTTGGAGTTCTTAAGGACCAAGGACTTCGACGTCCAATTTCTCAGGCGGGACATCGACTCTCTCCTGCCCGTACCTCCTAGCGAAGGTATGGTCTCGCCTTTAGCTTGGCATTCCATTCTCTAAAATGTAGAGCTGAATGTTGTCGACTTTACAGGAGAGCGGAAAACCCCTCGGCGTCAGCCGTTTGCCGAGACAAGGGCTGTGAGAGATCCACTGGCTACTACAAAAACTGTGGCTCTCTCCTGCTAGGATGAGCCGGCTCCTCCCTCTTGGTCTGGTTTCGAGAAGCGAAAGCCCGACACCTTTTTATCCAATCCGCTAAAAAGACCAAAGCCAACTGCTGCAAGACAAGGGGAAGTCTATAGCGGCCTCTCCCTCCCGACCTGCCGCCGATGGTCGATCCCTCACCGAGATCCTGTTGGCAGCCGTGGAGGCGATCACTGCCGTCGGGACCACCATTGGTGCCCCTACCGAGAGCTTGCTAGCCGCAGGTGGGACTGGTGACGAGGGAGTAGCCGCCGAAACCTCTGCTCAGGCCCCACCCAAGCAGGTGCCAAAGGGGCACCGGAACTTTGGCTTCGGCGTGAAGTGTCTCGATGTTGAAGGGAAGCCTCTGCTCTAGTGGGATCCTGAGACCAACTTGGTCTCCATCTCTACCCTCCTCCCCAGTTGGGTGGAGCATGACGAGGTCACAAGATATGCTTTTGCACTAGGCTACGTCCTTTACAGCCGGGAGGATACCAGCATCTTTGACAAAATGTCCACTCAGCTCCTAGGCCTTACTCCATTCGTGCCTTGCTGCATTGGTTTGAGCTCGTGCATATGTGTGTGCGTTGGAGCATCACCATCGACCGCAACTTCTGCGAGATGCTTAAGGCGAGAGACCAAGAGGCGGCCCGCGCGACAACCCAAGATGTCGAGCTGGTGGATGCTCAACGCCTTCTATCCTTGCGCCCGACGGAAGAGGTAAGCAAGATCTTTCAAGGCACACACTCTTACCCCTGTAATCCACAACCCGTCTCTCCTCTGTATTGACTGGTTTCTATTTTATGCAGGATTCTACCCAGAGCATGGTGCTTCGCGCGAAGCTGGCCGGGGTGGAGTTCGAGAACGTCCTGTTTAAGGGCCAGCTCCGATGCATGAAGGCGGTTGTGGCTATGGCCCCGCCTCCTCCTTCGCTGGACGAGAGGCTGAGGAGCCGCCACTTCTCAGAATACGATATCGATAAGCTTATGCAGACCAACGCCCAAGTAACGGTTAGACTTACAATAGAAACGTTGCGGGACGTGGGGTGTCTGAATGAGGGTGGCGTAACCATCGTTGCCCGCCAACTTCACCCGTGGCTCTTCGAGCCCATCCTTAAGACCCCGGGCGCACCTGAATCCCCACCCTTGGATGCCCCGAAATCTCCCACTGTTGTTGGCGAGACATTCAGGGAGGGTTTTGGTGAGATCTCCAGCTGGAGCTCGAGCGGGGGGTATAGCGCATCCCCCTGATTGGTTTCTTTTCCTCCCCCTCATTCTGTCTTCAGAATGCGCGAGTTGCTCTTGCCTGTAATTACATTTTGAAGGATATATTGTATATGTTTGCATATTGTGATTGATTTCTTACCTCTTCATAAGTGATGTAGTGTCAAATTCTTCTCAAGCACGTTCTCTCCAAGGCCCTCGACCTCCCTAGGATAGTCATCCCCCTTAGCGATCAATAGGTGGAGACCTGCCGAGAGCTCAAGGCCCAGCATACTGTTTTGGAGTGCCTTCCGCCGAGACCCTTTTGCCGGGAGCGCTGTCCGTAGGTTCCTAAGGGGAGTGACCCCCGCCCCACCCCCTTCAACTTGCGCTAGCGAACAGAGTTTTTCACCATGGACTCATCGTCGTTGGGCCGAGGATCCATCGCTTAAAGCCTTCCTGTCGGGAACTCCCTCTAACGATATCCTCTTAGCCGAGACCTCTTGGCCCAGACTTCTCTTGCCTGAGGGGGTTTTCAACCTTTTTCTCCTGCCTTCCAGATGTTCCTCCTGCTTGCCCAGAAGCCTCGGTCAGCGAGTCCACCCGGGACCGAGCCTCTCACGGTGTAGTGCCAAAGTTGCCATGTCGTAGTGCCTCAAAGAACATATCCGAGAACAAGTCCATTCCCTGCAGGAGTTCCTATAGCCCTGCCAAGATGATGAGAGCCTGAGAAGCGAGTCTACTAGGGGACGAGCAGCACTTGGGGTCTATTACCCCCACAGGCGAGCCTTCGGACCTGCCAGCTAGATGAGAAACTGCGTAGCTGGTCTACCTGGGGACGAGCCGAGCACGGGGTAGTGCAAAAGTATCCAATCTGAAGTATCTCCACGAACAAAACCTCTCCCCCACAGGCGAGCCTTCAGACCAGCCAGCTAGATGAGAGCCTGTGTAGTGGGTCTACCTGGGGCCGAGCAGAGCTCGGGGTAGTGCAAAAGTCTCCAAATTGAAGTATCTCCAAGAACCAAACGTCTCCCCCATAGGCGAGCCTTCAGACCTGCTAGCTAGATGAGAGCCCGTGCAGTGGGTCTACATGGGGCCGAGTTGAGCTCGGGGTGGTGCAAAAGTCTCCAAACTAAAGTATCTCCAAGGACCAAACCTCTCCCCCACAGACAAGCCTTCAGTCCTGCCAACTAGATGAGAGCCTGCATAGCGGGTCTACCTGGGGCCGAGCCGAGCTCGGGGTAGTGCAAAAGTATCAAAACTTAAGTATCTCTAAGAACAAAACCTCTCCCCAATAGGAGAGCCTTCAGACCTACCAACTAGATGAGAGCCTGCGTAGCGGGTCTACCTGGGGCCGAGCCAAGCTCGGGGTTGTGCAAAATTCTCCAAACTAAAGTATCTCTAAGAACCAAACCTCTCTCCCACAGGCAAGCCTTCAGACCTACCAGCTAGATGAGAGCCTGCGCAGCGGGTCTACCTGGGGCCGAGCCGAGCTCGGGGTAGTGCAAAAGTCTCCAAACTGATGTTTCTCCAAGAACCAAACCTCTCCCCCATAGGCAAGCCTTCAGACCTGCCAGCTAGATTAGAGCCTGCACAGTGGGTCTACCTAGGGCCGAGCCGAGCTCTGGGTAGTGCAAAAGTATCCAAACTGAAGTATCCCCATGAACAAAACCTCCCCCCTAAGGCGAGCCTTTGGACCTGCCAGCTAGATAAGAGCCTACACACCGAGTCTACCTGGGGCCGATCCAAGCTCGGGGTAGTGCAAACATCCAACACTTCTATCAACCGCATTCCACAATAAGTAAGACCAAAGCAATAACAAGTTAGTGAACACGATGTAATAACTTGACTTTAAATACATAGTTTCAACTTCCCCCATCATGGGTAGAAACGTTTTAAATCTTCACCGCTCCAGGTGTGGCTCATGGATCCTCCCTCCACATCCTGGAGGTGGTAACCTCCCGTTCTTTGAACACTTTCAACAATGTAGGGTCCTTCACAATTTGGATTAAGTTTGCCAATGGGGGATGATCTTCCCGAAACATCGACTTTCTTTAACACTAGAACTCCTTCTGCGAACTGTTTGATCCTGATGTTCTTGTCAAAGTATCTTGCCATTCACCGCTTGATTTCCTCCTGTCTGATAGTCACGACATCGCGCAGCTCTTCCACCATATCTGTTGATGTATAGACCTGGGCGGACAGGCGGCTAGGACTGGCGGTCTGGTGGCCGGGCGGTCAGCCCGGCTAATTTGGCGGTTTGGCGGTTAGCTTTGTAGATGATGTCTTTTGTATTTTTAGTCCCACATTGGGTATTTGTATTCTCTCCCATCTCCTCCATTCTATATAAGGGAGGCCATACCTTTGTAATAGATACCTTTTTCTGATAATAAAATTTCAGTTATACCCGTTCCTGCTTGTTTCTAGTTCGTTCCTTACTTGGTATCAGAGGGACCCGATCTAGTCCTCCTGATTGGGTTTTCCTCTGTCCGTGCGACCTCTTCCCTCTCTCCGCGGCCTGTCTTTCAGCTCGCGCGAGCTCTCTTCTCCAGTGGATTCTTCTATCCTCCTCTTCTGTTCGCGCGGTCTGTCTGCTAGCCGTCCGACTTCTCTCCCTCTGTTTGGTTCTGCGGCTTGGTCGTGGCTTCTCTGGCCGCTGGTGTTTGCCATCGTGACCGCTGCAGATCTTTTTCTTCCTATCCGCGCGATTTCTCTCTGTTCGCACGAGTTCTGTCTTGTTTAGGCGGCCTCTCTGCCCACCACAGTTTGTTTTTTGTTCGCGCGGTCTTCTTGCTCTCTCTATCCGCGCGGCTTCTCCTCTCTTCCTTCTCTGACCGCTGCGGTCTCTCCTCTTAACCGCGCGACTTCTCTTCCAGGATGACCAATTCTGATGGCTCCACCTCGTCTACTGTCGTTGTTCCTCCACCTCCTCCTCCTCCTCCTCCAGCTTCCGGGAATCTTGGCACCGTCTCTAAGCTGTTGGGGCCAAATTATCCCGACTGGAGTGTCTCCTTCACTTTTCTTCTCCGCTCTCAGCGCAAGCGTCATCATCTTATCGATGACCCTCCGCCTGCGGACTCTGCCCAGTTTACTGACTGGGATGCGAATGATGCGCTGGTTCGTACTTGGCTGGCGAACAGCTTGTCTGATGAATGTCTTCCTGTGATCCGTCACGATGAGACGGTAAAACAAGCTTGGAATCACTTGGCCGCTCTCTACTCCAAGGGGGGACAAACATCTCGCATCTATACCCTTTACGCGGATCTCTTTGCTCGCCAGTCCATGTCCCCTCCTGCAGCTTACCAACAAGTCCAAGCCCTTGGAGCTGAGATTCTCCAAAATCGTCCTCTCTCGGCAGATGTGGCCACTCAGCTGAAGCACTTCCAGGAGCTCCTAGTGGTCTGTTACCTTCTGCGGCTTCCGGATTCATACGATATGATCCGACAGCAAATTCTTGGCGAGGCCGAGTCTCCTACCCTGGATGCTACTGCTACCCGCATCGCCGCTGTTACCTCTCTGCTCCAATGCCCCTTGCTTGCCGCTCCTCCGGCTCCGGATGCCTATGCCCACCAGGCTCATCGTGGTGGATTTAGTGGTCGTGGTAACCACTCTGGAGGGCGTGGCCCTTCTTGCTACCTCATCAATCGCATTTCCTCTACCGTCCTCAAAGGCAAAACCCCTTTTTCCATCCTCTATCCCTCCAAGGACCCCTTTCTCTTACCACTCCGCATTTTTGGGTGCACTGCCTTTGTTCATAGCCCTGCAGCAACTCGCGACAAATTGTCCCCTCGTGCTACGAAGTGTATCTTTTTGGGTTACTCCACAACTCAAAAAGGTTACTGCTGCTTTGACCCTGTTCATCGCAAGCAGTTCGTCTCGGCGGATGTGTCATTCTTTGAGAATGCCACCTACTTCTCTTCTGATCTCCCACAGGTCGATGGATCGAACCTCCCTCTTTCTCCTACCGACTCGACCTCTCCACCCATTCTCTCCACCACATCCACTCCTCTTGAGCTTCCTCCATCACCAACTCCACCAGCCGCTCCTTCTCTTGATCATGATCCTTCTCCCTCGTCCCCTCGGCCATCTCTCTCTTCTCCCGGGCCAGCTATCTCCGCCACGGATGCACCGGCAACTGAGGAACTCGAGGACCTGGAGCTGCCCATTGCCCTTCACAAAGGGGTTCGGACGTGCACCCAGCACTCGCTGGCAGCTGTTATTTCTTATGATCACCTAACACCTTCTCGCAGGGACTTCGCCCTAGCCATCTCCGCGACTACCACACCTCGCACCTACCAGGAAGCCCTTGATATTCCTCACTGGAAGGCTGCCATGGATGACGAGATTGCTACTCTCTCTGACCGGGGCACTTGGACCCTTGTGCCTCCTCCTTTTGGCACGGATGTGGTTGGTTGTCGTTGGGTGTTTGTTGTCAAGTTCCGTCCTGATGGCAGTGTGGACCGGTACAAAGCCCGTCTTGTTGCAAAAGGGTTTACTCAGACCTATGGTGTTGATTACTTTGACACGTTCTCGCCAGTTGCTCGCCTCAGCACCATTCGGGTCCTTTTATCGGTGGTGGTCAACAAGGATTGGCCTATTTCGCAGTTGGACGTCAAGAATGCCTTCCTTTATGGTGACCTTCACGAGGACGTCTACATGGAGCAACCTCCTGGGTATGTTGCTCAGGGGGAGACTCAAGTATGCCGGTTGAAGAAGGCCATCTATGGCCTAAAGCAAAGTCCCAGGGCGTGGTTCGATAAGTTCAGTAGCATCGTTGGGGCTATCGGTTTCACCAGGAGTTCGGCTGATCACTCCTTGTTCATTCGCAAGACATCTTCGGGTCTGGTTGTGCTAGCTGTTTACGTGGACGATATTCTTCTCACTAGCAACGATCAAGCTGGTGTAGCCTTGACGAAGGTCCATCTCCGCCAACACCTAGTCACGAAGGATATGGGCTCTCCAAAATACTTCTTGGGAATTGAAATCTCTCGGAAACCGGGTTCCTTGGTTCTCTCCCAACGGAAGTATGCTCTTGATTTGTTGAAAGAGGCAGGGTTGACGGGTGCTAAACCTGCCCGGTGTCCCATGGCTCCTGGAGAAGACAAGACATGGACAGACGAATCTCCTCCTCTATTGGATACTACGAGGTATCGACGTCTTGTTGGCAAACTCATCTACCTTACGGTGACCAGACCAGACATCTCCTATGCAGTGGGAAAAGTCAGCCAGTTTATGCAGTCGCCTAGGGAATGTCATCTTCAATCTGCTCTAAGGATATTGGAGTATGTGAAGTCCGCACCTGGGAAAGGTCTTCTCTTTCAGAAAAACGGTCACCTAAGAGTCGAAGCGTACTCCGACGCTAGCTATGCGGACGACAAAGGGGATCGCAAGTCGACTTCCGGATTTTGCACGTTTGTTGGAGGAAACTTGGTTAGCTGGAAGAGCAAGAAGCAGTCAATCGTCTCCAGGTCTAGTGCGGAAGCATAATATCGTAGCATGGCATCAACCACGTGTGAGTTAAAATGGTTGCGGGCTCTCATGCTGGATCTAGGAGAGGTCTATAACTATCCTCTTCCCATGTTCTGCGACAACAAGGCTGCGATCTACATTTCCAAAAATCCGGTATTCCATGAGCGAACAAAGCACATAGAGGTCGATTGTCACTTCATTCGAGAAGAAGTGTTGAAGAACCAGATTTGCACTCCGTTTGTTACCTCGGAGAAAGAGCTGGCAGATATATTCACAAAACCTGTGTCCGCCTCTTTCTTCCACATTTGCAGCAAGCTAGGCATGATTGACATCTATGCTCCAGCTTGAGGGGGAGTGTTGATGTATAGACCTGGGCGGACAGGCGGCTAGGACTGGCGGTCTGGTGGCCGGGCGGTCAGCCCGGCTAATTTGGCGGTTTGGCGGTTAGCTTTGTAGATGATGTCTTTTGTATTTTTAGTCCCACATTGGGTATTTGTATTCTCTCCCATCTCCTCCATTCTATATAAGGGAGGCCATACCTTTGTAATAGATACCTTTTTCTGATAATAAAATTTCAGTTATACCCGTTCCTGCTTGTTTCTAGTTCGTTCCTTACAATATCTAATGAGAGGCACAACTCCCCCTCATTCTCCAACCTCCAAACCTCGTCTTCTTCTCCCACGGTCGTGACCCGAGGTGATCGAACCTCAAACTCCACTGGCAGGACAACCTCACACCCATGATAAAATTTGATGGGGGTCTCGCTGGTGGCTGTGTTCGGGGTCATTCGCAGGGCCAATAGAACTGAGGGGAGCTGTTCCACCCAATTCCCCCTCAAGTTCTCCACCTTCTTCTTGAGTAAGTTCACAATAATCTTGTTTGCCACCTCCACCTAGCCATTGCCCCTGGGGTGGTAGAGGGAGGCAAACCTGAGGTCTATACCCAGCTGGGTGCAGAAGCTGATGAATTCCTCGCTGGCAAACTAGGGACCATTATCCGTTACTATCGCCTGGGGTAGCCCGTTCCTGCATACTATCTCTCCCCAAACAAAGTTCCAGATGACCTGGGAGGTGACTTTTGCTAGTGCCTTGATCACCAGTCACTTGGAGAAGTTGTCAATCATGACAAGGAGAAACCTCCTCTGCCCGCTAGCTAGAGGGTAAGGCATAACTAGATCGATCCCCCAGATGGCGAAAGGCTATGGTGCCATGATACTTCAGAGCCTTTGAGCGGGAAAGAGCTGGAGGGGAGCGTACAGCTGACACTTTCGGCACCTCCTCGCAAACTCAGCCGCGTCCTTCCTCAGGGTCTACTAAAAATACCCTTGGCTTAAAACCCTTGCTTCCAACATCCTTCCCCCCGAGTGACTGCTGCACTCTCTTGAAAGCACTTCTCCCAGGATCCTCGAGATATCTTCCTCGGTCACACACCTTGCTAGAAGCTCTGACAACATCTTCCGATCCAACCCTCCCTCCAACATTAGGTAATGGGCCGCCTTATGCCTGAATCCTTTGGCATCCTTGGTCCCTTCCGGAAGCTCACCCGTAGTTAGGAAGGTCACCAAGGGGTCTACCCATGAGGGTTGACGATCTACCTCCATCAATTCTCCTTCCTCGATTGCAGGTCGAAACAGCTCGGTCAGGGTTCCTCGCCCCCCGAGGTCAAAACATAGCCAGCCGATCGGCCGCTGCGCTTTCTTCCCTTGGAACGTGTTGGATCGAGAACATGCGGAACCCTCTGATGATCTCCCTTACCTTAGAAAAGTACTTTGCAAGAGTGGGCTCCCGGGCTTCAAAATCTCCCCGGATTTGTGATGCTACCACCAATGAGTCCATAAAGGCTTCCACATCCTGGATCTCAAGCTCCTTTGACAAACGGAGGCCGGCTATCACGGCCTCATACTCTGCTTGGTTATTAGTCACCGGAAAGTGCAAGACCACAGCTTGTTTTATAGTGACCCCCTAAGGGCTTATCAACACCACTCCTCCCATGAGGAAATACTTTCCCGAGGCCCCATCTACCACCATCTTCCATACCCCCTGCGTCCGCGGCTCCTCGTCTCTGACCTCAATAACGTAGTCGGCTAGGAATTTAGCCACCGCTTGCGCCTTGATGGAGAGCCTTGGGAGAAACGAGATGTCAAATTTGCTCAGTTCAATAGACCACTTGGCCAATCTGCCTGAGTGTTCTACTCCTTCAAAAATCTTGCGAAGGGGATGATCCTTCACCACATTGATCAAATGGGCTTGGAAATATGGTCGAAGCTTCCTTGCTGAAATAATCAATGCATACGCTAGCTTCTCTAAGATGGGATAGCGGAGCTTTTACTTCTTTAGGGTCCTGCTAACGTAGTTAATTTATAGTTGCTTCTTTCCCTCTTCCCTTACCAGAACGGAGCTCATAGCCTCGGCTCCTACTCCAAGGTATAAGACTAGATCTTCCTCCTCCTTTAGGCTTTGAAGTAGCTGAGCCTGGGAGAGCTCCCTCTTCAGTGCTTGAAAAGCCTCTTCACATTTGGTGGTCTACTCAAACCTTTGATTCCCATACTGCACCTTGAAGAACGAAGAGCACTTCTCCCCCGACCTGGAGAGGAATCTACTTCACCCGGCTAGCTTGTCTGTTAAGCGCTGGCCTCTTTGGCGTTGCGTGTTACTCCAACTCCAGGATGGCCTTCACCTTTTCCGGGTTAGGCTTTACCCCGGCTGGGGTTAGGATGTGTCCAAGGAACTTCCCGCGGCTCGCCCCGAAGACACAATTCAAGGGGTTCAACCTCATCTTGAACTTCCACAGGGTGGCGAACGTCTCCTCCAGGTCCCGTTGGTGTGAGCCCATACTCTTGCTCTTGACCATCAGGTCATCGACGTAGACCTCCAGGTTCCTCCCCCTTTTACCCTAGAAGACCCGATCCTTCATGCGTTGGTATGTAGCTCCTACGTTCTTCAGTACAAAGGGAATCATCTTATAGTTGAAGCACTCCTCCCTCATGATGAAGGAGACATCCTTGACATCAGGAGGGTGCATCCGGATCTAGTGATAACCTGAGAAAGAATCTAAGAAACTCATAATAAAGATACAAACGGCTTAATCAACAAGCGCGTTGATTCTAGGAAGGGGGCAGCAATCCTTGGGGCATGATTTATTCAATAAAGAAAAGTCAATACACATTCGCCACTTCCCACCCGCTTTTTTTACCATTACCACGTTGGAGATCTAGCCTGGATAATGGATCTCTGAGATGAAGCCTTCCTAAAGAAGCATCTTGACCTCTTCGCGAATGGGCTCCTCCAGCTTGGTGGCATTGGTCCTCATCTTATGGCGAATGGGGAGCGTCCGGGGGTCTAAGTTCAGGCGATCGTAGGCCAAATCCGCATCGATGCCCAACATGTCTGCCGCGCTTCAAGCAAAGATGTCAACATTTCTCTAGATGCAAGCTTGCACTCGCTCCAAGTCCTCGGGACATAAGCCACTGCTGACCCGCACCCTCTAAACCTGTCCTATGCTGGTGAAGACCTGTATCTCCACCACTTCCTCAGCAGGCTCTAGATGCAACTGCTGTCAGCCAGCCCTCGTCTCTTCCTCCTTCCCAAACTCTTCCTCCCCTCCTGCTTCTTAAACCTCTATCGCCTCCTCTAGGCTATCCTGCTGCTGCTGCTGCTCGACCTCCACGGCCCTCTGGGCATCCCTCTCAACTCCTTCTGCTCCTCGCTCCTCCTTTACGTCCATCGCCTCCTCTAGGCTCTTCTGGTGCTGCTGTGAAAGTGAGGGGATAAGTTGTAAATTACTCTAGAGGGGGGGTGAATAGAGTATTCAAAATTTTATGAACACTTAGTCAGCTCCCTTGGTGTTTATTTGCGGAATAAAAAATCTGATACTTGAACCCTAAGAGCCTAACACAGTGAAGTGCACAAGTGAAGAAGTTGACTGAAATTTCAGTTAACTACAAGCCTATCACAGCAACTAGCAACCCTAGGTAGTTCTAACACAGCCACAGAATAAACAAATCAGCAAGAACCAGAGAGACACAGGATATATAGTGGTTCCCTTTAAATAGGTACATCCACTCTTCTACCACCCTGGTAGGAATCCACTACAGGTTTTTGCTAAGGTTCCCTGCCACCAATGATCTGATTCAGGTAGATCAAACAGACCCTTTGAGCTTTTGATAAGGATGCTCAACCACAGGTTGTTGATAAGGTGCCCTGTCACCAATGTTCACTTTTGAAGAGGTGTGAACAAACTCTTTTACAAAAGGGGTTGAGAGGGTTAGATTATCTTCTCTGTTTTAAATATAGATTAGAGAAGATTTGTGGATTCTCTAAAGAATCAAAGTCTCCCCCTGGCTCAGTGAAAGTCCAGGGAAAGCCTTTGCTTCAGGATGAAGGAGTTTCAGATAAACTGAAACTAAATCCTCAGAGATCTGAAGACTGATTTTTATCAGGTCTTAAGATTCTGGAGCACTTGAAGCAGAACTGGAGCTCTTTCTGAAGTCTTGAAAACTCTAAGCAGATGCTCAGGAGACTTGAGAATGAAAGATGATTGCTCTGGGCTTTTGCTTCAGGAAAACTTTTCTTCTTCTTGTTGTGAGATTGTGAAGAGCTGCTCTGATGATGCTTGAGCGAATGAATAATATTTCTCTGTGTCTGTAACTTCTCTTTTACTGAGAGAAGAATCTCTCTTAAATATGTCTTCACGTTTTTCCTTTGGAACGGCTCTATTGATTTGAATTCTCGAGCCCTGCAACAGATTATCTCAAAATAGAATATAGCAATAGGAATAGAATGGCCTATTAACTTTCTGTCAGTCCCAATAAGGAAATAAATGAATAGGAAAATATCTCAGCATAAAGATTTATCGTTCTTGGAAATAGCATACACCGCCAACGGCTAGAATACAGCCTGGCAATATATTTTGTATAATAAGACAAAAAATGCTTTAAACTACGAAATCCCGTAATTTATGCTTGACATATTTGGTAAATAATTCATTTGAATTTAAGCCATAAATTAGCAAAAACATTCTTCAGAAAATCTTTCTAACCACACGTTAAAACACTTGGAAATAAACCAAGGAATAAAATAAATACGAACAGATAAAAGCAGACAGAAATCGTCGAACAGGAGTTCGATGATCGTCGACCTGCAAACAGATCGTCGACTAATAGCAGGAATCTGTCGGAACAGAAATCGTCGACCAGAAATCGTCGACCAGCTAATAGATCGTCGACCGGCTAACAGATAGTCGACCAGCTAACAGATAGTCGACCAGCTAACAGATAGTCGACCAGCTAACAGATAGTCGACCAGCAAAGGCAAATATCTGTCGAGACAGAAATCGTGAAGCAAGAACACGATCGTCGATCTGTTGATGACAGATCATCGACCAACCTTCAGAGCGTAGTAAGCTTGCTCTGAGATCGTCGACCGACGGTCGACGATAATTGTCTTGACTTTAACGATTCAATAGCCCTGCTATCGTCGATCAATGATCGACGATCGTGAGGCCTCGTTCGACGATAGTCGAACGGAAAAGCCTTAACCACAAAAAAAACATCTAGAACTTCTAACCTAAGCTCTAGGTCAGTTTATAAACTGCCCTAGGGAGACTAAACAGAGTCTAAACAGGATCATATATAAATTATATAGATCAAGAGAGGGCTGCAAGGGGATCACATAAGCCAAATCACATCTAGGGTACCAACAATCTCCCCCTATTTGGGTTATGTTATCCATTCCAGTTTAAAGGCTAAAGCAGACAACAACAAATCTAAAGATTAACCAGAATGTTAAAACACAGGCAATACACAGAAAATATAACAAGCATAAATCAGTAGAAATGGAATGTATCAAGCAGATTTATCAGCATGTTTAGCATCAGATGAGTTTTTGGGTATTGCAGCTGGTTTGAAAATAATTTCTCTGTTAGGGTTTGCTGCTTGTCTCTTGGATAGCATTAGATCATGTTCACCTATGATTTTCTTTTCAGCATAACTTGGTAGAACTGCAGCAGGATGTAGTCTCATGTATTCCTCAGTGTCAAAGGCTTCTGGATTGACTTGAATTCTGCTGAGTTCCTTTTCTCTGAATTCTGACATTGTTGAGTAGGCTGTAGGATCTAGTCCTTGAGATTTGGCTCTCTCCATCATGCTTAGTGCAATAGACTCTTTGAATCTTGCCATAGAGGCAATCCTTTCAGCTTTAGTTTTATCTGATGGAGAGGGAGGTCTATCAGTATCTGTATGAGCTGCAATCTCCATGTTTCTTTGAAGAGCTGTAGCAAGTTTGCTTGAAACAAGAGGAATCTGCACAGCCTTCTTAGGATCAGTTTGAGCATATAGAGATCTTGGAGGTGCAAGCTCAATGAACTTTTTGTGGGATTTTTCTGAAAAGACCACTCTTTTTCCTTTTGATTCAGTTGTCTCAGCAGCAGCAGGTTTTCTTGAAGAAGAGGATGGACCTTTCCTGGGAGGAGAAGGTTTCCATTCTGAAATTTTCTTTTTAGGAGAGGGAGGAGGAGAGAAGGTAGGTTGCTGAAAAGTCATCTCCTTTATTTGTTCCACGAGAGCATTGTCATTTCCTTTTCTTCCCTGTCCTGATACATCTTGGCCTCCCTGGCTTTGGTTACTTCTTCTTTGGTAGGTCTGAGAAGTGTTAGAACTGGCTGACCTTGCAGAGGGGGCAGAAGAGAGACTTGCAGAGGCTCCAGCACCAGGAGGTGGAGGAGGACCTCTGGGGGGGAATTTCTGAACGGGAGTGTCATATCTTTTTCTTCTCTTATTCTCTCTTGTCTGATTCTTTGAAAGTCTCATCCAAGGCTGAAATTCTTTGCTCTTGGGATCAATTCCCTTCAGAATAAAATAGGGAACATCCTTGTCTGGATTAGCAGCAGGAGGAGCAGGAGCTTTTCTTTTCTTGGAAGCAGCTCTTTTCCTTTTCTTAGTGGAGTCAGAATCATCAGAATCATCATCATCATCATCAGAATGAGATGAGTCTTTCCCAGCATAATCATCAAAGTCAAGTTCAGAAGGATCCTTGGCAGCAGGTTCAGCTTTGTCTTTCTTTTCTCTTTCTTCTTTCTCTTTAGCTTCCTCAATGGCATCTTGCCTAAGGAGGGCATCAAGATCCACATTTGGAGACCTCTTCCAGAGTTCTGATTCTGGATACAACTCAGGAACTGTCTTGGGGACCAGTTCTGCAATAGAAGGAATGGATAGAGGATAGGTAAGGATAGGAGGAGAAAAGATGACGATATCTGCAGGGGCAGATGCTTTCTCTAGAGAGATGGCTAGGGAATCCAGATGATAATTAGCCATCCCTTCAATGTACTCAGAGGCAATATTCTCAGCCACAAAGGCTATAAATTGGTCAATGTTTAGAGTACCTGAGCTTGAGTCCATTTCAGTCATCTTGGGAGCATTGTCTGCCCTATCTTGCACATCTTCAATTTTTTCAGCAGCAGCATCAGAAGGGATGTTGATGTCTTCAGCAGCAGCAGCATTTATGGTTGTGCCTGCATGCACAGAAAGATAGGTTAACAACCAAGTGGGAATAAAATATTCCCCCCAAGGTGAACAAACAACAGGTAATAGATAGGATTACCTGAAGATCTACACAGGATACCACTTTGCATCTAGGAAGGAGGTTATAATTCCTTCTAGATGTTCAGTGACATCAGGGATAGACACCTCTGCAAGGCACAAGAGGAGTGCCATACAGGAAAAGAAAATAGTATCTTTAACCAAGGGGTCATCAAGGTACTCAGGTCTATAAGGGACCATTTTCTCTTGAAAAGAAGGAACAAGAGGAGCAGATGTGAGTGAGAACTCACAGTCTGAGTTAAGAAATGATTCCAAGTCTTTATCAGAATCAAAGGACTTAGCAGCATCAACTTGCAATACTGATGTAAGGTCATCAGCAGCTGTGATGGAAAGGAAGGAATAAGAAATTAACTCAAAGTTGGAGTTTGAATTAATTAGAAACTTAAATAAAACTATACCATCAGGTTGAGCAGCATCATTCTCACAGGTGTCCATGGGGACTTCCTCATTTTCTTTTTCAGGAACTTCTTCCTCAGAAGCTAGATTCACTAGGGAGTGAATGTCTTTGTTAGATACAAATATCAAGTTGAAGTCCTGATTATAACCTTTGGAGGAAGAGTTTTAAGGTTTACCTTCTGGTTCTTTCTCTGGAATCTCTTGAGGTTCTTCTACAGTTCCTTGAAGGGGAAGAGAAGAATTGTCCTGAAGGGTCAGGGCATCACCTGAGACCACTTCAACAGACATCTCCCCCTGCATGACTTCAGTGGGAACTGGAGTCATGCATCTTACAGAAGAGGGCTCAGCAGAGGGATGAGATGATTTTATGGCTTGAGTAAGGGCATTGATGGATGCAATGAGAGGGGAATTGGCAGCCTCAATCATTTTTTGGATGGAGGGAGTAATGAGCTCGACAATATGTGCAAGCAATTCAGGAGTTATCTGAAATGCTGATGATGTGGAGGTGGATGGAATGGAAGCAGGATGATCTGCCACATGATCAAATGAGTCATGTGGAGATGGGTGAACATCAACATGAGTGTGGGATTCATGTTGAGAAAGATGCGTGAGGATGGTAGCAGTCACCATATCAACACTGGCTGAGGCTGCCAGATGTTGTGGTGTTGGTGACTGGTGTGGAGATGCAGGTGGAATGAAGGATGCATGTTGTGGTGGCACTGCAGGTGTTGTAGAGGAAAGTAATGCAGGAGAAGAGGATGCAGGGATAGAGAGGGTGGAAGGAGGGATTACTGAGCCTTCCCCAGTAAGCGGGAGAGCGGCCGAATCAGCCCTTGTGTCTGAAGGAGGGTTAGGATCAACCCTGGCTGACTTCTTGATAATCCTCTGGGATTTCTTGAATAGAGAGGGGTCCAACCTCTTGCTAGCGTTGACTGCGGAGGGTGCAGACACAAGCAGCAGGGGTGCTTTCACATATAGAAACACACCCAATACACTGGCAAGATTTACTTCTTTCTGATTGTTCTTTCTCCTTATTAGTTCAAACAGAACTTTCCCCCAGGCTATCTGCGTCCTATTCACCAAAGCCGACATTAGGGCAAACTGTTGCCTGTTGATATTGTCGTGAGCAGAATGTTTTCCCAAAACAACCTTGCCCACCAGGTCTGCCAGAAACTTGTACTCTGGAGACAGGTTTATCTTTAGCAACTTAGCTGGAACACCCTCAGCATGGCCCATCACAGATAGCATGCGGCCATATTCTTCTGCAGTTTGCTCATAGTCCTCAGTTCCTGTTGGCAGTCCAAACAGCTCAGTCAATACTTCAGGAGTCAGAATGACCTCCTCTCCATTTATTTTTCCTGTCATGGCATCGTCGCTGGAGGACGAAGTATATACCCATTCACGAATCTCTGGTATATGAATCTTAGGAGAGAACGACATAAATTTCTTGAGGCCTTGGTCTTCACACAGCTGCAGAATATCTTGGATTGGTTGATCGCATCGGCTGAAAGAATCAAAGTCGACACAGAATCCAGTGTCGAACTTCATTCCGAAGAGAACAGCAGAAGGAATCGCCATAGGATTTGAGAGAAGATGGCGAATCGAGAAGCAAAACAGGGGAGAAGAGAATCGCGCGGGATTAGAGTTCGAGAGCGAATTCTAAACCAGAGGAGGGAATATGAAAAGACGGAGCGGAAGGACGACGATCTTCAGACCTAAATCGACTATTAGAAACAAATCTGCGATCGTCGAACCCGGAATAAGATCGGTCGTCGAACACAGATCGACGATAGTCAATGTTTGACTAAATCGTTAAATATCGACCGACTACAAGCAATTACCACGATCGTCGATCAATAGATGTTTGGTCGACGATTTTCCACCCAGCACAGAAAATCTGTCGTCGACCATTGGTCGACGATAGATACCTAAGGAGAGATCGTTGACCAGTTGGTCGACGATTTCTACCTTACTACAGAGCGAGCTGTCGTCGACGGTTGGTCGACGATAGTTCTGACCTGGTCGAAGATCGTCGAGCAGTCGTTCGACGATTTTAGACAGAAAACAAAACTAACCAAATTTTCACTACTCTGAACCATTAATCATGCCAAGCTGGTTCAGGAAGAACAAATGCTTTTGTTCATCAAGGGGCTTAGTGAAAATATCTCCTCTCTACAGGTCTGTGGATATAAATTCCATTACTATCTTGTTCTTTTCCACATTATCTCTCAGAAAGTGATGTCTAATCTCAATGTGCTTGGTCCTGGAATGGTGCACAGGATTTTGAGCAATTGATATTGCACTGGTACTGTCACACAGAATTTTTGTATTTGAGTGTGTGTACCCATAATCCACTAGCTGATTTTGAATCCACAGGATCTGTGAACAACAACTAGCTGCTGCTATATATTCAGCCTCAGCAGTTGAAGTAGACACAGATGCCTGTTTCTTACAAAACCAAGAGACAAGTCTCTCTCCTAGGAACTGACAGGTCCCTGAGGTGCTTTTCCTGTCAACTCTACAACCAGCATAATCAGCATCTGAATATCCAATTAATTCAAATCCTGACTCAGCTGGGTACCACAGTCCTAAGTTAGGGCATCCCTTAAGGTATCTCAAGATCCTCTTGAGAAGAGTTAAGTGAGATTCCTTTGGGTTGACCTGAAACCTAGCACATAGGCATGTAGCAAACATTATGTCAGGCCTACTTGCAGTCAAATACAGCAGGGAACCAACAATGGCTCTAAAGTTCTTTTGATCAACAGACTTGCCATTTACATCAGAATCAATAACTGCATTTGAGGCCATAGGTGTGCTCATTGATGAAGCATCAGACATTCCAAATCTTTTAACCAGCTCTCTGGCATATTTTGATTGAGAAATGAAAATGCCATCAACACTCTGTTTCACTTGGAGACCAAGGAAATAGGATAACTCACCCATGCTGCTCATCTCAAACTTAGAGTGCATTAGTTCAGAGAACCTCTTGCATAGTTTGGGATCAGTAGAACCAAATATAATGTCATCT
This sequence comes from Platanthera zijinensis, assembly GCA_039513925.1. NCBI lineage: Eukaryota > Viridiplantae > Streptophyta > Magnoliopsida > Asparagales > Orchidaceae > Platanthera > Platanthera zijinensis. The sequence continues at coordinate 155,226,767 of CM077093.1, forward strand.
ACATAGATTTGAACTAACAGTTGTGAGTCCTTATGATGTCTAATGAACAGGGTTCTATCTACTACACCTCTCACAAACTTGTGTTCTAGAAGAAAATTTGCTAAGGTCTCATACCAAGCTCTAGGTGCTTGCTTAAGTCCATAGAGAGCCTTTTGGAGTTTGAACACATGAGTGGGTAAGGTTGATGAAACGAACCCTGGTGGTTGTTCAACAAACACTTCTTCCTTTAAATCTCCATTGAGGAAGGCACTCTTCACATCCATTTGGAAGACCTTAAATCTTTTATAGGCAGCATAGGCTAGGAAAATCCTAATGGCTTCTAGTCTAGCTACAGGGGCAAAAGTCTGATCATAATCTATGCCTTCCTCCTGTCTATAGCCTTGAGCTACTAGCCTAGCCTTATTCCTAACTACTATGCCTTGGGCATCAAGCTTGTTTCTAAACACCCACTTGGTGCCTATGATCCGTTGGCCTCTTGGTCTTGGAACCAAGGTCCAAACTTTACATCTTTCAAACTGGTTAAGCTCCTCTTGCATTGCTATAATCCAGTGGGGATCAAGCTCAGCATCTTTAATGGTTAGGGGCTCAACCTGAGAAAGGAAACAAGCAAACATCACATTTTTGTTGAGTTGATGTCTTGTCTGGACTCCTGCTGAAATGTCTCCAATCACTTGAGATACAGGGTGATCTCTAAGTGTGACAAGATCAGTAGGTTCAACAATGATCTGATCTTCAACAGTTTCAAGATTTAATTCCTCATGTGGAATTTGATCAACTGTTGGAGCAGGTGCTTTAACTTGAAAAAGTTCTACATCACATTCAGAATCTGAAGAAGCAGCCTGAGGAGTTTGTTGGGGATGATTCTCCTGTGTGAGTCTCAAACCTTCCAAATCCTTACTTACTCCTAGGACTTGCACTGTACTATTAGAGGAAGAGTCCTTCTCCTTATAATACATGACTGTCTCATCAAAAGAGACATGTGCAGACTCTTCTATCTTAAGAGAGGATTTATTAAGGACCCTATAGGCTTTGCTCACTTGAGAGTATCCTAGAAAAACTCCCATTGAAGCTTTTGCCTCAAATTTTCTAAGGTATTCTTTGTTATTGTTATGAACAAAAGCAACACAGCCAAATACTCTAAAGTAGTCTATTTTAGGTTTCACTTGCTTAAGTAATTCATAGGGAGTCTTATTCTTAAGTTTATGTATCAGGCTTCTGTTCAATACATAGTTAGCTGTGCTAACTGCTTCAGCCCAAAAGGACAGAGGCATGTTAGCATCTGCCAACAATGTACTTGCAGCTTCAATTAGGGTTCTGTTTTTCCTTTCAACTACCCCATTTTGTTGAGGAGTTCTAGGAGCAGAGAAGCTATGTTTGATACCTTCCTTCTCACAGAATTCTTGCATAAGAAGAGACTCAAACTCAGTACCATGATCACTTCTGATCAAGGCAATCTGAGTAGAATACTCACTCTGTATACACTTTAGAAAATCTGTAAGAACCTTGAAGTTATCAGCCTTAGTTCTCAAGAAGAATACCCAAGTGAACCTGGAGAAGTCATCTACAATTACTAGAGTGTAAGACTTCCCTCCAAGACTCTGCACAGCAATAGGACCAAATAAGTCCAAATGTAGCAAGTACAGAATCCTGGGAGAATCACTTTTATTAACTGATTTAAAGCTATTTCTTGTTTGCTTACCTAATTGACAAGCTTTGCAAAGGCCTTCCTTCTTGTAGGGACAAGAAGGTAATCCTCTTACAAGATTGTATTTAGCCAACCTAGAAATGTTTTTCAAGTTTACATGACTAAGTCTCTTATGCCAAAGGGTATTATTACTGGTTACTTCATTAAATAAGCATATTTCAGATTTGGAGGAATTAAAATCTACAACATAAACATTTCCAATTCTAATGCCTACTAACACCACAGTATTATTTAAAGCAATATTACAAGCAGTGTCAGTGAACCATACCTTGTATCCAGCATCACATAATTGACTTACAGAGATCAGGTTGTGCTTTAGTCCTGAGACATAAGCTACTTTCTTGAAGGTTACAGCTCCTATGGTGAAGCTGCCATACCCTTCAGTCTGTCCACAGCTGGAATCCCCAAATACAACTTTTGGTCCCAGCTTAGCTTTGAAACCTGACAGGTTCTTCTTCTTTCCTGTCATATGCTTTGAGCATCCACTATCCAGATACCATTTGTCATGTATGACTGGATAGGTCTTCACCTGCAGAAAGAACAGTTATACATTGTGGACCCAGGTTACCTTGGGTCCAGTATTCTTCACAAAAGAAAAACTAGATATAAAAGATTTTGCAGGCTTAGATTTATATCCTAAAGGGTGTGATCTCCTAGGTGGGATAATCCATTCAGTTGAAGGATTAAACAACCTAGGGTAGTGATTGGGTTTTGCAATTCTGGAAGTTTAAAAATGATTTTCCAGCTTAAGTCCAGATCGTCGATCGATGGTCGACGATCGCAAGCCATATCGTCGATCATTTATGGTAGAACGATGTTCTGGATTCCACGATCGTCGATCACTGGTCGACGACTCAAGATGAGATCGTCGACCTCCTGCACCAAAGCTATTATACTCAGTGTAGGTGTTCAGCGATCGTCGATAGTCGTTCGACGATTGGTTTGACGATCGTCGATTAATGTTCGACGATTTTTGTAAAGCTAGAAATTTTTTCTTCCTATTCTCTTTCTTAATCTTATTCTGAATTTTCTTGTATTTTTCAATTTCCTCAGTATTCTTCATTCCTGATTCAGAAACAAATCTTACTGGAGTGCTAAATCTCTCCTTTGTGAGGAGGATGGGTTCACTAGGTGTAGCACCTAAGCCTAGTTTATCATTACCAACCCTAGTGTTTGCTATACAGGTTATTTCAGATAATTTAAGGCTTCTGCCATTTAATTGTTCTTCTAACCTCTTAGATTTAGCTAGTTCTAATTTTAGGAATGTTACTTCTTCTTTTGAGCTCTCTAATTCCTTTTCTAATCTGATTATTTCAGTACCTTCCATGTCTAGTTCCATTATTTTTAATCTAAGTGACTTAATTTCTTTTTCAGATAATAGTAAATCTAAACATAGAGTTTTAAATTTTAGTTTGAACTCAGGAGATGAGAAATCAAATGAGTCGATTACCTGGTCCTCCATAAAGGAATCTTCTTCATTGTCTCCTTCTTCTTCAGAATTCTCTGCAGCTGACAGAGAGCTGCAGGCATCAATGGCCATGAGGCAGACCTCTTTGGCTTTCTTCTCTTCTTCTTCTTCAGAATCACTGGAGCTAGAGGAGCAGGTATCCTCTTCTGTTTCACTCCAGGTAGCAGCCACAAATCCCTTGTCCTTCTTCTTGTATTTGTGTGATGAGGACTTGGAGTGGTGCTTCCTGTACTCTTTCTCATGTTTCTTCTCCTTGTACTTCTTCTCTGGACAATCTGGGGCAATGTGTCCAGGCTTGCTGCAAACATAACAAATGATTTCTTTAGATGGAGTCTTGTCATACCTTGGCTTGTCCTCATGCTTGGAGAACTTCTTTCTGAGGTCTCTTCTTCCCATGTTGAAGAATCTCTTGGCAATGAGTGCCAGTAACTCCTCATTTGATTGACTTCCTTCAGAAGTCTCAGCAGCCTTAAGAGCTAGAGAGTGCTCTTTCTTTGTAGGAGTAGGAGTCTTCACTTCAGTTACAGCAGCTCTACTCTTTAAGGTTTGCTCATATGACCTGAGCTTTCCCAACAGAGCTTCTGTGGAGAGTTCCACAGTGTTTCTTCCATCCTTGATGGGCCATATCCTTGAGTCCCATGAGATGGGAAGGCACATCAGGATCTTGTCATTTACTTCTGACAAAGTTATCTCCTTGTCTAAAGACCTCAGTTCACTTATTATTGAACTGAGTCTTGTGTACATGGTGTCAATGTCTTCAGCATCATCCTTCTTGAAATTTTCATACTGAGAGGTGAGATTGGATCTCCTGTCCTTCCTCTCATCAGCTGAGCCAGCAACTATGTGGTTGAGGGAATCCCACATAGCTTTGGCTGAGGTACATTCAGCCAGCTTCTGGAATATCTCATCAGACATTGTCTGAGCTAGGATATTCATTGCCTTAGCATCAGCTGCTTTTGCCTTCTTGTAAGTTTCATTGTAGTCAGGTGGTGGCACAGCACTGAGATCAGCAGAAGTGGAAGCAGCAGCAGGCCTAGCAGGTGGTCCTGTCAAAATAGAAGAAAAAATATCTTCATCAATAGAATTCATGTATAGTCTTATCCTGGCCTTCCATATGCCAAACTTGGACAAGTTGCATACAGGAGGTCTGGTGCTTGAATAATCCTTAGACTGGGCCATGTGTGAAAGTGTTTGTGAATGGTATCAGGAAACAACTTATCACAGGATCTTTTAACTCAGGTGTTAGCCTGTATGAACAGCTAACCTGCCTCTGATACCAATTGAAAGTGAGGGGATAAGTTGTAAATTACTCTAGAGGGGGGGTGAATAGAGTATTCAAAATTTTATGAACACTTAGTCAGCTCCCTTGGAGTTTATTTGCGGAATAAAAAATCTAATACTTGAACCCTAAGAGCCTAACACAGTGAAGTGCACAAGTGAAGAAGTTGACTGAAATTTCAGTTAACTACAAGCCTATCACAGCAACTAGCAACCCTAGGTAGTTCTAACACAGCCACAGAATAAACAAATCAGCAAGAACCAGAGAGACACAGGATATATAGTGGTTCCTTTAAATAGGTACATCCACTCTTCTACCACCCTGGTAGGAATCCACTACAGGTTTTTGCTAAGGTGCCCTGCCACCAATGATCTGATTCAGGTAGATCAAACAGACCCTTTGAGCTTTTGATAAGGATGCTCAACCACAGGTTGTTGATAAGGTGCCCTGTCACCAATGTTCACTTTTGAAGATGTGTGAACAAACTCTTTTACAAAAGGGGTTGAGAGGGTTAGATTATCTTCTCTGTTTTAAATACAGATTAGAGAAGATTTGTGGATTCTCTAAAGAATCAAAGTCTCCCCCTGGCTCAGTGAATGTCCAGGGAAAGCCTTTGCTTCAGGATGAAGGAGTTTCAGATAAACTGAAACTAAATCCTCAGAGATCTGAAGACTGATTTTTATCAGGTCTTAAGATTCTGGAGCACTTGAAGCAGAACTGGAGCTCTTTATGAAGTCTTGAAAACTCTAAGCAGATGCTCAGGAGACTTGAGAATGAAAGATGATTGCTCTGGGCTTTTGCTTCAGGAAAACTTTTCTTCTTCTTGTTGTGAGATTGTGAAGAGCTGCTCTGATGATGCTTGAGCGAATGAATAATATTTCTCTGTGTCTGTAACTTCTCTTTTGCTGAGAGAAGAATCTCTCTTAAATATGTCTTCACGTTTTTCCTTTGGAATGGCTCTATTGATTTGAATTCTCGAGCCCTGCAACAGATTATCTCAAAATAGAATATAGCAATAGGAATAGAATGGCCTATTAACTTTCTGTCAGTCCCAATAAGGAAATAAATGAATAGGAAAATATCTCAGCATAAAGATTTATCGTTCTTGGAAATAGCATACACCGCCAACGGCTAGAATACAGCCTGGCAATATATTTTGTATAATAAGACAAAAAATGCTTTAAACTACGAAATCCCGTAATTTATGCTTGACATATTTGGTAAATAATTCATTTGAATTTAAGCCATAAATTAGCAAAAACATTCTTCAGAAAATCTTTCTAACCACACGTTAAAACACTTGGAAATAAACCAAGGAATAAAATAAATACGAACAGATAAAAGCAGACAGAAATCGTCGAACAGGAGTTCGATGATCGTCGACCTGCAAACAGATCGTCGACTAATAGCAGGAATCTGTCGGAACAGAAATCGTCGACCAGAAATCGTCGACCAGCTAATAGATCGTCGACCGGCTAACAGATAGTCGACCAGCTAACAGATAGTCGACCAGCTAACAGATAGTCGACCAGCAAAGGCAAATATCTGTCGAGACAGAAATCGTGAAGCAAGAACACGATCGTCGATCTGTTGATGACAGATCGTCGACCAACCTTCAGAGCGTAGTAAGCTTGCTCTGAGATCGTTGACCGACGGTCGACGATAATTGTCTTGACTTTAACGATTCAATAGCCCTGCTATCGTCGATCAATGATCGACGATCGCGAGGCCTCGTTCGACGATAGTCGAACGGAAAAGCCTTAACCACAAAAAAAACATCTAGAACTTCTAACCTAAGCTCTAGGTCAGTTTATAAACTGCCCTAGGGAGACTAAACAGAGTCTAAACAGGATCATATATAAATTATATAGATCAAGAGAGGGCTGCAAGGGGATCACATAAGCCAAATCACATCTAGGGTACCAACATGCTGCTTGACCTCCACGCCCCTCTAGGCCTCCCTCTCAACTCCTTCTTCTGCTCCTCACTCCTCCTCTAGCTCCATCGCCTCCTCCAGGCTCTCCTGCTACTGCTGCTCGACCTCCACGCCCCACTGGGCCTCATGCACACCTACTCCCCTTTTTTCCTCTATGCTCACCTCCTCCTCTCTGACAATCTCCTCCTGCTCCGCCATCTCCCTCTCCAGCCCTTCGGCCTCTGCCATCCAAATACGGTGTTGACTGCTGATAACTCTAATTATTTCTATATTTTTATTCACTATTTTATATTAATAATAGATATTTTATATTAATTTTATAATATTAAGTTTATAAGTAACAAATTTCTACATTTTATATTTATATGTTCTAATAAATTGATTTTTAACATTGCAGGGCTGATATATATATTTTTTTGGAGCAAAACTGATTTTTCCTGTTTTCTGCCTAGACACGCCCTGAGACACGCCCTACCTGGGCGTGACATAGGGGCGTGACATGCTAATTTAGCCAGCAGCCAGAGCCCGTCGGTCGCGCCAGAAGATCGTCGACCGGCCTAGACACGCCCGTGTCTAAATGTGACACGCCCGTGTGCTCCTTACACGGGGCGTGACGGCCCATGGAAGAATCGCTGCCCGTGACACGTCGGATTAAAATTACACGCCTGGGTCACGGGCGTGACCCAGGGCGTGTCGAAGAAGTTTCCAATCATTAACGCGCCGTTCCAGCCGTTGCCGCCAGATTTACGTTCCAGCAAGACACGCCCCTAGTCACGGGCGTGACTAGGGGGCGTGACACCTCCTTGAAGACCAGTTTACTCCCGCCGTTTTCAGCTTCCCGCCGTTTCCAGAAACCGCCGTGACACGCCCTAGGTCACGGGCGTGACCTAGGGGCGTGACCCGTCAGTTAACCAATTTTGGCGGTTTCTCCTCCAACGTTCCCGGGCTTTCAAGACGACGGTTCCGAGCCTGACACGCCCTAGGTCACGGGCGTGACCTAGGGGCGTGACCAAACAGAAATTTTTCTATAAATTCCAGACAGCTTCAGAGCTCAAAGAGTCGAATTTTGGGAGTTGGAGTCTTGTAATTTTCTGTTTCTTTTGCTGTATTTTCTCATTTCTAAGTTAGATTTACTTTTGTTGTAACGTTAATTTTAGTTATTTTCATTTCAATCATGTCTTTTCCTACTTCATTTTGTATTTCCAAAATTATGATGAGTAGCTAATTTTCTTTTAGCACTTGATCATGATGAACCTTAGAATAAAATAGATCTTTCTCCTTCTTATTAAATGTCTTGTTCTTAATTATTCTCGCTACGATTTATCTTCGATTTTCATTTCGTCGAATTCATATTACGCGGATATGATCTTCGATCTAAGATCCGTATCCTAAATGACCGAGAGGTTGCGGATACGAGGAGATCACTCAAAGATAAAAGGAGTTGAACGCACTCCTCGAGAGAGGACGACGTAAATCTTCCGGATTGGAGTCAAATCCAATAGCGGGGTTCACCGCATAAAGCAAGCTTAGGGGTTTCGACTGGCCGAGAGGTCTTAATCGATCAACCTAAGGTTAGTTAGAAGCATGAGCTCGAGAGAGACGCTTCTATATTTTAGGAACCTCCACGGTCGAGTGAGTATAATTAAGAATTCGCATTTCATTATTTACCAAAAAGATTTATTTTAGTCAAAGGGGATTCTAGATCAAGTGCTAGCTTTCTCATATTTGAATTTCTCTTTAGCTTCAGCTTTATTTTTTTTAGTATAATCAAACCCATTTTTCCGTTAGATAAAATAATAGCTCTTCCTTGTGAGTACAAGTACTCAACAGGCCCCGAATCGCAATACGACACTTCCTATACTGCATTTCGATAGGTACGCTTGCCTAATCGAGATTCTAGTTTGGACGTAATTTAACTTCTAGAAAATCATCATCAAGTTTTTGGCGCCGTTGCCGGGGACTTTTCTTTGTTGATATTTCGAAAGCAAGGATCTATTAGTTTTATCATTTTTTTTTTATTTCAAAAAAAAAAAAAAAACTTTTTCTTTCAAAAGTTTTATCTTCAAATTTTTATATTTAAAATTTCTTGCGAAAGGGCCGTGTCGGGTTTTCATCCCGCAATACCGCCTAGTACCTTGCGAACCCGTCACTGGGTAGCCCTTGGGAAGTCCGGGAAATTTTATCTTATAAATTTTTAAACCTTAAAACTTTTTTTCTTTTGTTTTGTTCTTGTGTATGACCCGAGGGAATCTGTCACCTCTTTTTGATTTGGATCCGGAAATCGAGCGAACCCTTCGGCACCGCTTACAATTTCGAGTTCCGAATTTTCAAGATACGGAATCCTTAGGAGACACTCCTAATCCTTCTTTAATTCTATCTCCGTCACCCTCTTCTTCTCCTCCTTCTTCATTAAGTTCTTCTTCTCATTCTCCTAGATCTCTTTCTTCTTCTTCTTCCAATATGGGTGAGCCAAATGCGGTCGAACAACGAACTATGTCTTATTATGCCCGTCCAAATTTGGACGAGGCTCAATCTAGTATTGTTCGTCCCGCTATTGCTCCCAATAATTTTGAGTTGAAGCCAAGCATCATCCAAATGGTACAACAATATGTACAATTTGATGGGCTTCAAGATGAAGATCCAAACGCGCATATTTCTAATTTCTTAGAAATATGCGATACTTTTAAAATTAATGGTGTATCCGATGATGCCATCCGGCTAAGGTTATTTCCATTTACATTGCGCACCAAAGCCAAGCAATGGTTGAGTTCTCTACCAAGAGGATCAATCACAACATGGGCTGAAATGACGGAAAGATTTCTTACGAAATACTTTCCGCCGGCTAAAACGGCTAAATTGTGTAATGATATTACTTATTTCTCCCAACTTGATTCGGAAACGTTATATGATACTTGGGAGCGTTTCAAGGAATTGCTTCGTCGATGTCCTCATCATGCAATTCCGGATTGGTTACAAATCCAAACCTTCTATAACGGCCTAAATTCTCAAACTAGGCAACATATCGATGCCGCCGCCGGTGGAACGCTTAATAACAAAACACCGGCGGCCGCCCAAGAGCTTATAGAAGGTATGGCTTTGAATACCTATCAATGGAGTACACCACGGTCTAAATCACCTAAACCGGCCGGGATGTATGAAATTGATACGGTCTCCAATCTATCTCTCCAGGTTGAGATGCTAAACAAAAGATTAGAAGAGATGTCTGCTCCCTCTTCTATACCTACCTGGGATCCTACTTCTTCCCCCTCTCCCACTACATTGGCCGAGCATGTGGATTATATGGGAAATCCGAATCGGCCACCCTTTAATCCGGGTAATACTAATTATGGTAATACATATCACCCGGGTATAAGGAACCACCCCAACTTCTCTTGGAGTAATCCGGGGAACGCGGCTCGCCCACCAAACACAATCCCACCAGGATATTTTCCACCACAAGCTCCAAAGGCTCCCAATCTCGAGGAGTTGTTCTCCAAATATACGAGTACAAATGACACCAATATCCGGAATCTCACCGGATCTCTTCGTAATTTGGAGACTCAAATTGGGCAAATTGCAAAGATGCTCTCCGATCGACAACAAGGAGCGCTACCGGGCAATACGGAGCCCAACCCAAGGGAGCAAGCCAAAGCCATCACTTTACGAAGCGGGAAGGAGGTAACCACTTCTACAACTCCGGTTGAAACTTCTCCAATTTCGGTTGATACGGAGGTAACAATTTCTTCATCTTCTCCTCTAATTAAGCCTTCTAGTTATATTAAACCAAAACCTTATCAACCACCTCTTCCCTATCCATCTAGAATGCAAAAAGACCGGATAGATGAGCATCACGGTAAATTTTTAGATATGTTTAAACAAATTCAAATAAATTTACCGTTATGCGAAGTGATAGCACAAACGCCGAAATATGCTAAGTACCTCAAGGATCTTTTATCAAATAAAAAGAAACTTGAGGATATCTGCACGGTTCAATTGAACACGGAGTGCTCGGCGGTTTTACTTAATAAATTGCCTAAGAAATTACCTGATCCGGGTAGTTTCTCTATACCTTGTTCATTTGGCGATTTACTGGTAAAACGTGCGTTAGCCGATTTAGGCGCCTCAATAAATTTAATGCCTTATTCTTTAGTTAAGAAATTGGGTTTAGGAGAACCTAAACCCACAAGAATGAGCATTCAATTGGCGGATCGGTCTATAAGATATCCGATGGGTATTATTGAGGATGTGCTTGTCAAAGTTGACAAATTTATCTTTCCGGTAGATTTTGTCATCTCTGACATCGAAGAGGACACCGAGGTACCACTCATTCTCGGTCGCCCATTTCTTGCCACCTCGCGCGCCGTTATAGACGTTAGTAACGGTAAACTTCTCCTTAGAGTCGGAGATGAAGAAGTTACCTTTACTATTGACGCGTCTATGAAAAATTCGCTTTCCAATGACGACTCATGTTACTATTTAGAAGCTTCTCCCGAAGAAGATTTCATTTCTTTTTCTGAACATTCTTTATCGTCTATTGATCATAACGCTTATTTTGAAAATTTAGATTTAATTACTTATGAAAATAGTGATAAGGATTTGATCACTCGCACACCTACTTTTGAAATTTTGGAAATTAGTAGTGATCGTTTGAAAACTTCTTATGATGAACCTCCCACGCTAGAATTAAAACAATTGCCTGATCATTTAGAATATTTATTTTTAGCGGAGGATTCTAAACTTCCCGTAATTGTGTCGGCCTACTTGACCGATGATGAAAAATTTAAATTATCTAATATTTTGAAACGCCATCGCCGCGCAATTGCGTGGAAGATCACGGATTTGAGGGGAATTAATCCCTCCTTTTGCACCCATAAAATTTTATTAGAAGAACATTCTCACAAAACAATTCAACCTCAACGCCGGCTAAATCCTAACATGAAGGAGGTAGTCAAGGCCGAGGTGATTAAATTATTAGATGCGGGCATCATCTATCCGATTTCGGATAGCTCTTGGGTTAGCCCGGTCCAAGTGGTGCCTAAGAAAGGAGGCTTAACGGTAGTTCCTAATGATAAAAATGAATTAATTCCTACTCGAACCGTTACCGGATGGCGGGTTTGCATCGACTACCGTAAATTAAATGATGCAACCCGAAAGGATCATTTTCCTTTACCGTTCATTGACCAAATCCTTGAACGGTTATCCGGGCACTCGTTTTATTGTTTTCTTGATGGTCTCTCGGGATATTTCCAAATCCCAATTGCGCCCGAAGACCAAGAGAAAACAACCTTCACTTGTCCGTTTGGCACCTTCGCCTATCGAAGGATGCCTTTTGGTTTATGCAATGCGCCGGCAACCTTCCAAAGGTGTATGCTAGCGATCTTTGATGAACTAGTGGAGGATATCATGGAGGTCTTCATGGACGATTTCTCCGTCTTTGGAGACTCTTTTGATTTATGTTTAGCAAATCTTTCCCGTGTACTCCAAAGATGCGAGGACACGAACCTAGTCTTGAACTGGGAAAAGTGCCATTTTATGGTGCGGGAAGGTTTGGTTTTAGGCCATAAAATTTCTAGCAAGGGTATAGAGGTAGATAAGGCAAAAATTGAAACTATAGAAAAATTACCTCCACCTTCAAATGTTAAGGCCGTTCGTAGCTTTTTGGGGCACGCCGGTTTCTATCGCCGGTTTATAAAAGATTTTTCTAAAATCACTAAGCCCCTTACACATTTATTAGAAAAAGACGCGCCTTTTATTTTTGATGAAAATTGTTTGCGCGCTTTTTCACTTATAAAAGAAAAATTGATAAACGCACCAATCGTAATAGCCCCCAATTGGGAACTTCCTTTTGAAATTATGTGCGATGCTAGTAGTTTTGCCGTTGGTGCGGTCTTAGGACAACGCATCAATAAAAATTTTCATCCGATATATTATGCGAGCAAAACACTAACCACCGCACAAGAAAATTATACAACCACCGAAAAAGAACTTCTTGCCGTAATTTTTGCTTTTGACAAATTTCGTTCTTACCTTACTTTATCCAAGGTTATTGTTTTTACCGATCATTCGGCTTTGCGTTATTTACTAACCAAAACAGATGCCAAGCCTCGATTGATTAGGTGGGTATTGCTTCTCCAAGAATTTGACTTGGAGATTCGGGATAAAAGAGGAGCGGAGAATCTAGCGGCGGATCATCTTTCTCGGTTGGAGAACCCCAATTCAGAGGAGCTCAAAGAGGAGGACATCGATGACACCTTTCCTGAAGAGCGCCTCCTCGCTATGCATAAGGTAATCACTCTCCCCACTCCTTGGTTCGCCGATTTTGCAAACTTTCTTGTTGCAAGATTCCTCCCGAATGGTTTTTCTTATCAAGAAAAGAAGAAATTCTTTTCTGATTTGAAAAATTATTTTTGGGAGGATCCATTTCTCTTCCGAGTTTGCGCGGACCAAGTAGTGCGGAGGTGTGTTTCTCATGAGGAGGGCGCAAAAATTTTAAAACATTGTCACGAGGGACCCGCCGGTGGGCATTATAAAGCTAATCGGACGGCTCGGAAAGTACTTGAAGCAGGCTTCTATTGGCCGAGCATCTTCAAGGACGCTCACGCACATGTAAGTCGTTGTGAACAATGCCAACGCTCAGGTAATATTTCCCGCCGAGATGAAATGCCCTTAAATTTATTTATAGAAATTGAAGTTTTTGATTTATGGGGAATCGACTTTGTCGGCCCGCTACCAACTTCTTTTGGAAATAAATATATTCTGGTAGCGGTTGACTACGTGTCACGGTGGGCGGAAGCGCAAGCTCTCCCCACCAATGACGCCCGAGTCGTGACCCGATTTCTTAAACAATTATTTTCACGATTTGGAGCACCGCGGGCAATAGTTAGTGATAGGGGCACCCACTTTTGTAACGCACAATTTGCTAAAGTATTATCTAAATACGGCGTTACACATAGGTTAGCCACCCCCTATCACCCTCAAACTAGTGGCCAGGTAGAAGTAGTTAACCGAGAAATTAAACGAATTTTAGAAAAAACGGTTTCTACTAATAGAAAGGATTGGTCAGTCAAGCTTGATGATGCTCTATGGGCTTATCGAACCGCGTACAAGACCGCTATCGGTTGTACGCCGTATCGATTGGTCTATGGGAAAGCATGCCACTTACCGGTTGAGCTTGAACATCGTGCCTTTTGGGCACTTAAATTTTTAAATCTTGATGAAAATTTGTCCTCCGAGCTCCGCAAATTCCAACTTAACGAGCTCGATGAGTGGCGCTCCCTCGCTTATGAGAGTAATAAACTCTATAAGGAGCGCACCAAATTTTATCATGACAAGAAAATTAAGCACCCAAAGGACTTTAAACCGGGAGACCAAGTCCTTTTATATAACTCGCGCTTACGCTTATTTCCGGGTAAACTTAAGTCCCGTTGGTCCGGCCCCTTTGTCGTAAAGGAGGTTTGGCCTTACGGGACGATTCTTATTTCACACCCGGAAAAAGGCAGCTTTAAAGTGAATGGGCACCGGCTAAAATTATTTTTTGCCGGTGATAATATTAACGAAAAATTAGACAACATAATGTTGTCAAACCCATAATAAGCGCGCGCCACTATGGTCGAGCTCACCGACCATAAACAAAGCGCTCGTGGGAGGCATCCCATGGTTATCTTGTCTTTTTATTTTAATTTTGTTGTTGAGTTTTTTTTACAGGATTGAAGAATTGCGATGCATGATGATCGGCCGGGGACGAACATGAAGTCTACATTATTCTTCAAGTCGGTAAATTATTTTTTTTTTTTAGTTTATTTAAATATATAAAAACAAAACAAAAAAAAAACTACAAAAAAAAAATAAAAAAAAAAAAAAAAAAAGAAGAAAAAAAAAAAAAAATTCTCGTACACGCGTCAGTCACGCCCGTGACCCAATGGTCACGGGCGTGTCCAGGACGAGTTTTGGCAAAATTGCGGGAGGTTCCTCCTCCCTCGGTTTTTCCCGCCCGTCATTCGGATATGACACGGGCGTGACAAATTTGTCACGGGCGTGTCTAGCCCGTTTCGCCGGTATCCGAGGCGTTGACCAGTCCGCCTCGGATTCCTTATTCGTCAGTCAGATTTGACTGACACGCCCAGAGTCACGGGCGTGACTCCGGGGCGTGACTGAAGAATCCGATGCCGTAGCATCGGATTCCCTTTGGATTCCTCCTCCACGCCCGACGTCACGGGCGTGTCCCGCAGAGTCACGGGCGTGACTCTGCGGCGTGACCCCGAATCCGAGGCAGTCCGCCTCGGATTCCCTTTCCCTTTGACCGAGCTTGTCACGCCCCCTGTCACGGGCGTGACAGGGGGGCGTGACTCACCCGAAAAAAAAAAAACCTATAAATAGGATCTCTCTTCCCCTCTTCTCTTCACACCTCCACCCTTCAACCCTTCTCTTCTCTCCTCCCTTGACCGAAATTTCCTCCACTTCTCTCACCATGCCTCGCCACCACGCTCGCTCCACCGCTTCCTCCTCCGAGCACCCCGCTGATCCAGCCTCGGCGGAGGCCATGCTTCTTTTCGAGAATGCTACCCAACAAGATCGAAGCGAGAGACTGCGCGCCAAACCCTTTGGCGTGTTCCGGATCTTGGATTGGGTCATTCTCGCCCAATTTGGAGCAGCGGAGCTAGTTCGGGAGCTCATCTCTACCCAAGGGTGGGATCCCCTTTTCGCCATTTCTGAGCCTGCTTTCCTCGAGCTCACCATTGAGTTCCTGGCCTCATTTGAGTTCCGTTGGGCGGCGCAAGATGATTTCATCGTCTTTCGCCTGGGCGGGATGATGCACCAACTCACCATCCGCCAGCTTAATGTTGCCATGGGCTTTTGCTCGGAGGCCTTTTCCACTTCCCCCGCCTACCCCGACCTAAAAACTGATTTCCCTCCCGACTTCAGTCTCCCTACTTTTTGGTCGGAAATTAGTAATGACGTCGCCCCCTACACTCCAAAGAAATCTAAGGGCAGCCACCTCATCTCCCCCGCTTTACGTATTCTGCACAACCTTCTCTCTTTTACCATTTCCGGGCGTGGCGATAGCCACGGTGTGGTGACTCGGGCGGACTTACTATACTTGTATAGTATGTTTTACCGTATCCCACTCAACCTTGGTTACATGCTCGCCATTTTCTTTCGGCACCAGGCCGAAAATGTGAGATTGGGAGCGGTGCACGGCGGGAATTTCATCACTTTCCTCGCCAAGCAGCTCGGCGTGTGGGCTGCTCTTCCGCGGCTCACTTGCATGCAAACGCCGCAGCCTCTTCAGTTTCCGACCCTTCAGGCGCTTGGTTTAGCTCGCCGACGCGACGGCGAGTTTGAGGCTGTTCCCCCGTTCGTTGGTGGCGGTGATCTTGACCTTGATCATGGTGCCGGCCCCAGCGGTACTCATCATTCCCCGCAGATTCCGCCACCACCGCTGCACTCTGCTCCAGCGCCCGATCCTGCAAATTTTTGGGACCGACAATTTGGGTTGCTCCATACTCGCATAGACCAGATGCAAACCCATTTTGACGGTCGCTTCGATTCTTTTGATGCGCGCTTCACCGTGCTCGAGCGAAACCATACTTCCTCCATAGCGCATATTACTCGCGAGTTCGCGAACATGCGGACTTTCTATCAGGAGCGCGAGGACGGTTCTGACCAGGAGTAGCTGTTTTTATTTTTCTTTGGAGTTGTAGGCGGTCACTTCTTTGTATCTGTATCTTTATTTTACTTTCATGTATCTGTTTTTTTTATGAAAAAAAAATCTATAAAATATTATGTTTTGCTTTGCTACTCTCGTACAGGTATCTTTTGATGCTGGTTTGCGCTTCTCAGGGAAGTCTCCTCTCTTCTTTTTCTTCTTCATTTTTACATTGGGGACAATGTATAGTTTAAGTATGGGGGAGGGATATTTTGCAAGCAAAACATATAAAAATTTTTCAAAAAAAAAAAAAATTTTTAAAAAAAAAAAACAAAAAAAAAAAAAAAACAAAAAAAAAAATTTTTTAAAACAAATTAAAACTCAAAAAAATTTTATTTCGTCTTAAAATTTTGTTTTTCAAAATTTTTTTTAAAAAAAAAAAGAGCAAAAAAATGAAAAAATAAAAAATCAAAAAAATTTTAAATTAGCGAAGTCTTTATTTCTATATTTATTCACATGCAAAATTCCTAGTAGTTCAATTTTCTTTATAGTGTTTAGAGAATTTTGATGATTTAATTGAATGTTGAATTTTGGAGTAGAACTGTTGGCCATGCTGTGTTTCTAGTTAAGTGCACGTGTAAGTAGAATTTTTAGTAGATCTAAATATTCAGCATATAATTAGATTTTCATTTTTCTAAATGCGTAGAAACAACTTATTTTACTTTAATTTTGAAAACCGGTAAAACTTTAAAATAATTTAGGTGAGTAAGTAGAAGTTTGCTAGAGAGATATTTCGCGGACCAAGAGAGAGTTATTCTTTTTCGATGTCTAGAACTTGCCCTCTAACTATTCTCAAGACTTTGCATAAGTTAAACTCATTAGCATAAATATGATTTAGGCAATTTTTTTGGCAAGTTTGAGCTTTTGTACCCGTACCTAAAATTTTAACTTTGCTTAGCCAATTTGAGCCTATTACCTTTTCCTTTTGTTTTAGCTCCACCAAATGATTTACCAAAGCCTAAAAAGCATCCTAATTACACACCTAAACCCGAGCTTGAAAGAACAAATGTACAAATATTTTGTGAGTGATTAGGAGCCTTTTCATTTTTGGTGGCTCTTTTCTTAAAAAAAAAAAAAAGTTGATTTATTTTTCTCTCCTCTTCAAAATAAAGAAAAAATTATCATTAATAAATGAAGAGGAAGAAAAAAATCAATATGATGAGAGAAAAATAAGAAAAGAAACAAAGGAATTTAGGAAATTGGCTACGTTCCTTAAGAGCCATAGCAAATTTTTATGTACAAGCTTCTCTAGGTTTTGGTGTGACTAGCCATCATGTTTATCTTTGATTACCCTCACCAAAAACCTAAGCTTACATTTCAACCTAAATAAGCCCTATTGATTTATGTTTATAAGTTAGACTAGTGCCGTGGCGAGAGTGTGAAAGGGCAAGCCTATGGCCATCGACATTGATGGATTTCTTTGGAGGGTATCTTAATCTTAGTTTGTGCAATGTTATCTTAGTACGCACGCTACACTCTCCCTAAAGATAATTTCAAGATTTACCGGATTTTCATCTTAAAAGTAAAAATAATAGTGAAAACGCATTTTAAGAAAAATAAAAACCTAATTTGTATGCTGAGTAAGTCTTTCTACAAAAATATCTACAAACATAGGCATAAGACTTCGCATTTTACTCCTTAGGTTCAATTTTCTTTTCTAGCATTTAAAATTTTTCTACTCCCTATAGGAAGTTGTTTGCTCGGGACTAGCAAATGGATAAGTATGGGGGTATTTGATAACTCTAATTATTTCTATATTTTTATTCACTATTTTATATTAATAATAGATATTTTATATTAATTTTATAATATTAAGTTTATAAGTAACAAATTTCTACATTTTATATTTATATGTTCTAATAAATTGATTTTTAACATTGCAGGGCTGATATATATATTTTTTTGGAGCAAAACTGATTTTTCCTGTTTTCTGCCTAGACACGCCCTGAGACACGCCCTACCTGGGCGTGACATAGGGGCGTGACATGCTAATTTAGCCAGCAGCCAGAGCCCGTCGGTCGCGCCAGAAGATCGTCGACCGGCCTAGACACGCCCGTGTCTAAATGTGACACGCCCGTGTGCTCCTTACACGGGGCGTGACGGCCCATGGAAGAATCGCTGCCCGTGACACGTCGGATTAAAATTACACGCCTGGGTCACGGGCGTGACCCAGGGCGTGTCGAAGAAGTTTCCAATCATTAACGCGCCGTTCCAGCCGTTGCCGCCAGATTTACGTTCCAGCAAGACACGCCCCTAGTCACGGGCGTGACTAGGGGGCGTGACACCTCCTTGAAGACCAGTTTACTCCCGCCGTTTTCAGCTTCCCGCCGTTTCCAGAAACCGCCGTGACACGCCCTAGGTCACGGGCGTGACCTAGGGGCGTGACCCGTCAGTTAACCAATTTTGGCGGTTTCTCCTCCAACGTTCCCGGGCTTTCAAGACGACGGTTCCGAGCCTGACACGCCCTAGGTCACGGGCGTGACCTAGGGGCGTGACCAAACAGAAATTTTTCTATAAATTCCAGACAGCTTCAGAGCTCAAAGAGTCGAATTTTGGGAGTTGGAGTCTTGTAATTTTCTGTTTCTTTTGCTGTATTTTCTCATTTCTAAGTTAGATTTACTTTTGTTGTAACGTTAATTTTAGTTATTTTCATTTCAATCATGTCTTTTCCTACTTCATTTTGTATTTCCAAAATTATGATGAGTAGCTAATTTTCTTTTAGCACTTGATCATGATGAACCTTAGAATAAAATAGATCTTTCTCCTTCTTATTAAATGTCTTGTTCTTAATTATTCTCGCTACGATTTATCTTCGATTTTCATTTCGTCGAATTCATATTACGCGGATATGATCTTCGATCTAAGATCCGTATCCTAAATGACCGAGAGGTTGCGGATACGAGGAGATCACTCAAAGATAAAAGGAGTTGAACGCACTCCTCGAGAGAGGACGACGTAAATCTTCCGGATTGGAGTCAAATCCAATAGCGGGGTTCACCGCATAAAGCAAGCTTAGGGGTTTCGACTGGCCGAGAGGTCTTAATCGATCAACCTAAGGTTAGTTAGAAGCATGAGCTCGAGAGAGACGCTTCTATATTTTAGGAACCTCCACGGTCGAGTGAGTATAATTAAGAATTCGCATTTCATTATTTACCAAAAAGATTTATTTTAGTCAAAGGGGATTCTAGATCAAGTGCTAGCTTTCTCATATTTGAATTTCTCTTTAGCTTCAGCTTTATTTTTTTTAGTATAATCAAACCCATTTTTCCGTTAGATAAAATAATAGCTCTTCCTTGTGAGTACAAGTACTCAACAGGCCCCGAATCGCAATACGACACTTCCTATACTGCATTTCGATAGGTACGCTTGCCTAATCGAGATTCTAGTTTGGACGTAATTTAACTTCTAGAAAATCATCATCAACTGCCGTCACGTAACACTGCCTTGTAACCTTCGGTTCCCCCATGATCCTATTCTGCACCCTTCTATTATTGAACTTAAGGCACTAATGGAACGAGGACGGGATGCAGTGAAAGGTGCTGATGTGGGGGCTTCCAAAGATGGCAATGTAACTGCTTGGGCGTTCACTATCACGAACCTAATGTTCTATGACACGCTCCCCAACTTCACATACAAGCCTACCCCTCCTTTTACCTCCTTCCTCTCTCCAGAAAACCAAAACAGTGGTCCATCCAAAGACAAGACCCTCTTTCCCTCGACCTTCATCACATCGAAGGCCTTCTTGAAGATCACATTCACAGAGCTCCCGTTGTCCACCAATATCCTGGAGACCGTGAAGTTCTCCACCGCCGTCTGGATAACCAGGGCGTCACAGAATGGATCCTCGTAGTCCGGCATGTCTGCTGATGAAAAGGTGATTTTTTCTTCCGGAGGGGGAGCCAAGAAGGTCGAGGCAACCCACCTTTAGAACATGGTTTTAAGGCTCCCCTTCCGAGTTACCTTAATCCAAACTCCTCCGTGGATCACTCCAATCCCTCCTCGGGTCCTCATATCTGCCCAATCCTCACACCTATCATCACCCTCTCCTTACTGCACCTCCATGATCCTAATCTACAGATCCGGCCCCCCAGCCCCTAGCTACTCTTATCTCCAAGAACTCTAGACAGGTGGCCGTTGTGTGACCTTCCTCCTAGTTGAAGTAACAGAAGATCAACGCCACCCTGCCCCCTCTTCCTTCTCCTCCTCCTCTTCTCCCGGCCCCTCCTCGAACTCCTCTCCTTGCTCCTATACTTATGCCGACCCCCATGGCCTCTTGCAGCTGCGGGAGGTGACCCTTTGGCCCCTGCCTCCATGCCGGTTGATCAAACCTCCCTGGCTCCCAGAAGTTGTCTCTTCCAAGAAAGCCTCCTCATTGACCCTGGGGGCGACCCTCTTAGGGCCTCCAACCCAATCGGTTGTTCGGCTCCCGGTCAGCCCCTCCATGATGTTGCCCCTGACCTCGGGTTTCTTCCATCCTTCTGTCTTCTCTCTACTCCCTCTGCTCCCTCGGCTCCCTCTACCTTCCTACTTTCAGTTCCTTCACATCGTCCTCGGCCAGCCGGGCCAGCTTCCTAGCAAAAGCCGGATTGGCCCTTTCGAAGTCTATCTCCTTCGCCGCCCTCTCCATGAGCACCTCAAAAGAGAGGGGGGCACTCTTTTCAACTCCAAGCTAAAGAATCATGGTCTCAGCCCCAGGGTGAAGGCGAGCATCAGCGTGTATCCTAGGACCTCCTGGACCAAGAGGATCTCTTCCTTAAACTAGTCAACATAATGATCCAGCAACTCATCCTGCTTCTGCCTCACCGCAAACAGGCATCCTACCTCCTTCTTCTGCTTCTTCGATGTTGAGAACCTCAATAGGAACCCTCGGCTCAGATCCTTAAAGTTGTAGATCGAACTTGCCGGCAACTGGTGGTACCAGTCCCGGGCCTTCTCCTTCAACATGATGGCAAATAACCGGCACTTGAAGTCATCTGTCTTTTGCATTATCGAGACAATGTCTTCGAACAACTGTACATGTTTCACAGGTTCATCCTTCCACGATTAGTAGTACATGTCTGGCTCCGGGAACCCCTCAGGCACCAGAGTTAAGATGATGAGCTCATTGAAGAGGTTTTCGCCACCTGCCTACCGAGAGGGCACGTCTCACGGGCTCGGCTGGCTGGCCCAATCTGCGAGACTGTGCCCAGGGAAGAGCTCTCACACACCCGCCTCTCTCTCCCCGATCTCTTCCGGAACCTCCTTCCTGGGATGCTGGCATGGGAAGAGCTCTTGCTCGGAAATGTCCCTCTCGCCAACCTCCAACGGGACCTCCTTCCCGGGGCACTGCCCAGGGGCATTCTCGCCCAAGAGCAGGACCACCTCGACTAGAACTTTTGGAGTTGTCCACTCGCTCTTTACCGATAAGTCTAGGATGATGGTCTGCAGGATGTCTCGCATGAAGTCTTCTAGCATCTTCCCTATTGCCCATTCTGCCCGGGGTGGGGGGGGGGACCTCCTGAGCCAGATCTTCACCTTCACCTCCTGTTATGGGTCTAAACTCAAGATTTTCTTGTAATGGCTACCTTTCACCCTAGCTGCACCCGAACTATTGAAGCCAAAATATGACCTCAACAAGATTTCGAAAATAGGGGCGTAGCCAACACCTACTTCTCCCAAGCTCCGACCTCTGACTGGCTGAAAAGGACCTAGTACTGACCCAAAGCCTCAGCAGGAAGGTCCCACCACAAACCTAGAAGATCTTTGAGAGCTTCCCCTCCAAAGCCAAAAGCTGAGCTTGGAGCTCCTCAGAAAGCACTAGAAGATCATAGAGAAATATGTGAGCTTGCTTTTTGAAGATCCCCTGTGGTTCTATTTATAGTCTTTTGCTGACCTGAAATTACAAAATTATCCTTACCTGGTCTGCCAATAGCCAAATCCCGCTATCATGAAATACTGAATGCAGACCCTGAGAGCATATTGGTAATTTACCGGAGGGAAACTAGGTAATTTTTCCCTAGGCCCCACCCGGCGAGAACCCCTATGCCGGGAACTGAACATTACCGAGAACTCTCCCAACCTCACTCGGCGGGAGCTAAAAAAGATGCCGAAGAATGCCTCGGACCGAGACAGTTCCCACCTTCCATGAGGCGCGAGCCTTCTCGCCCGTCTTCGAGCAAAAGTATGCCTCGACCAGTGCTTGAGCGCGAGCATTCTCGCCCACTCCTAGGCAGGAGCTCTTCTGCTCTGAGGCCCAAGGTTAGCCCGAAGCTAGTCCATACCTGACCCTCGGTGCCTCTAGGTCCCACTCAGCAAATATGGGGTTGTACACTTTGCCTTCTGCTTTAGCTTTGTTTATCAGAGAAAGTCCAACCAGTTCTTGAAATCTAGCCATCTTTGAAGTATTTTCTTGTTCAGGATCAACAAAAGTAACTTGTGGAGATTCAGGTCTTCTAGGACTGCTGTCCTTCTTTAGTTTACCATGAGATTTTGGAGGACTCTTTTGCTCTGTAGTTCAAGGTGGATTGCCTCTTATAGACTATTGCTGGTGCTGATGCCTGCTGCTTTGAGAATTTGGCTTGGAAGATCTGCCTTGTCTTTGATATGTTTTAGTGATTGGAGTTAATCTATGTGTAACTCCCCGAAACTCAAAAGAGCAACGGGTAGCATTTAAGGCATGTTTGGGCCTTGGTAAAGGTCATATGGCCTGGGATACGGGCATGTCAGTGGTCGTGTCCTGCTCGGGCATTTTCCTTTATTGTGCTGAGGGAGTTACAAGGCCTGGGACACGGGCGTGTCCCAGTGCGTGTCTAGCACATGATATGTGACACGGGCGTATCACATAGTCGTGTACTTCTCGGGACATTTCTTGTCCTATGTCGTTTGGGTACACGGGTCGTGACACGGGCCTTGACACTAGCATGTCACTTGGAACACAGGCATGTCACTTGGGACACGGGCATATCCCAAGCCGTGTCACAGGCCGTACCCTGGTCAGGATTTTCCCGAATGATAGCGAATGAGTTACACGGCCATGGACACGGTTGTGTCGCAAGCCATGTTTGGACAAGGAAGTTTATTTTCAGGGCGAATTGTGGCCATTCGTTTCCTTATTTTGGGATCTAACGGTTCAGGCCTCTTCATCGTAGGGTTAAGGTTGGGATTGGGGGTTTAAACCCTCACTTTTCATTGGACACTCTCTTTCTAAGTTTTAGAGAGAAGGGAGAGCAAGGAGGAAGAAGGATGGAAGATCCGGTCTCCGGAGGAGATTCAGAGCGCCAAATCACAAACCGAGTCCAGATCTACGGAGGCGAGATCATCGCGGTTCTTTTCATCGATGTAGATTTCCATGGAGCCGAAGAGGAATGCTAGGGTAACTATTCTCTACTTGAGCATTTGAAGCTCTTCTTCTTTTGCATAGGGAAAACCCGCTCCCGCGAGTGTGCGACGAGTTTGCGGTGTTCCTTGGGGTAGATATGTAAAGTCCCCCTTGTTTGCATTTAGAGTCCGAAATCGAGAAACGTACATAGGCATGGTGTGTGAAGCCTACCCAGACATGTTGGTCTGGATCGGTGATGTTTTACTATGCATGTTTAGCCGGAGAAGAATCCGTGCCTTTGGATGTTTTCGGGTTTCTACGTGGTAGATTACAACAGGGATCCTTAGGGATTAACCCCAAGGCGCACCCGGAAAACTGGGCGAAAATGCATTTCTTACATCTTGGCATCCTAGGAGCCATCTTTGAACATAACTGGGTTATTTTATTGTATGATCGAATTTGGGATCCGGCGAAGTTTGACCCACGCACTTTTCTTAAGTTTGACAGTGCGGCGTGAGCAACGTGCTTATGGAACCGGACCCAGGCTATGTGGTTTGGTGACAGATACCTGAAAAAGGGACTGGCCACCGACATAGTCGTGCAAGTCTTAGGCTTAGGTCAGAAAGACTAAATGCTCACGAGATTTGCCATCCAAGGGATGGTGGTGAGACCGCGGTTTTGACCGATTTCACCGAGTTAGTGCCATGAGAGCATGGGGTGTGTGGCAGTGTGAGAGCCTGCACCTGTGATGGTGTGTTTATTCACTATATTGCTTGTTACACTAACAAGAGAAGGGAAGGAGCTTTGCCGCCCCGAGTTAGGGCGGAATCGTTATAATTTGATCGGCTTTAGCTGACCGTTATTCTTGTTTGCCACCATTGCGGTGAATTGTGCTTGCAGGTGCAGTGGAGCCGAGCGGCAAAAAGCGGGCCAAATCCCAAGTTGTTGAGCCGGCCCTCGAAGGCCTTCTTTGTTTCCTTCTTTAAATCATGTATGGCCGGACTGCGAGCCGAAGTTTTCAAGACACTATTTAAATTTGGTGAACTACTGTAACGTCATAAAACCTGTACTTTTGTGTATTTTGTAGTTCATTCCTACTGGATTGTTAGTGGACATTCATGCTTGTGGCTGGGTTCCTTCTTTCACAACTTAATAATTGCTTCCGCTAGATGCTCTGTGTAGGACGTGTGTATTGGTTGAAAGGTTTCATCTATTAACTCGCCGGTCTGTCCGTGGTATATTGCTTCGGGCTCCTATCGGACCTACTATTATATGCTATGTCACGGATAGGGGTGTTACACTCTGAGAGACACTTCTAGAGGCCCCTGTAGATGGTGGAGGAGGATCCTTTCTGAATTGCTTAGGAGGGGACCTATATCTTCTCCTCTTCTTCATTTCATTTTGTTCATTCTTAGATAGCCACATCCATAGAGGCATACCAGGATAAGGATTAATTTTATTCAATATGTAATATGGTGTGTCTGTAGTTGGGTTAGGCTTAGGAACAGCCTTAGGAATAACTTTTCTCTTCTTAGGTATCCTTTTCTTAGATTTTGGTTCATTAGAGTAATCATCATCATTGTCATTATTGTCATCAACAGAACCAGGAGGATTATCATATAAGTCATCAATCTCTTTCAATGCTTCCTTGGAGATTTGCTTCTCAGCCTTAGGTAGCACTTAAAATTCTTGAACTTTTGGCTCAGCAACACTTTCAGCAACAATTTGATTTTCATCTTCTTTTTCCATATCTACAAACATGATGTCATCCAAGTTTGGCATTTGGGACTCAGCCCACATGTGAGGAAGAGGACTTCACACCTCTTCAATAACTATTATTTCTGAGATCACAGGGGATGCCAAACTTGCCCTTATTTCATCCATAACTTCTGGACTTACTGGAGCAGAATAACATACAATGGCTTTGGAGAAAACTTGCTCAGGAAGAGGAAGAGATTGATAAAGAGTATCACAATCTATTAATAAATCAGCTAAGTCTACAGAAGGGACTAGGTAAAAGAATGGTGCAGCTGCCAAAGGTTCTGCAATCTCAACATCAGTGAGCTCAATATCAAATTCTAAAGGATCTACCTAAAGAAAAGCTAATAGCTCTGTATCTATATTTACACTTTATGTAACTACTATATCCATATGTACATCTGTTATTGCTGCTGCTACTACTGCTGTTGGAGGAGAAAGAATTAGAACTTCTTCACAGGACATCTCCCCTGCCTGGTTTAGAGGGTCCTGAAGCCAGGCCCCCAGAAGAAGAAGGGATAGAGGGGGCAGCAGCAAAGAGAGTAGAGAGGGAGGAGATGGAATCAGTAAGAGGTGCAATTGCCTCTGCTATGAGATTCCTGAAGATTGGAGTGATGAGCTCTAGGATATTGGAGATGGATTGAGAATCCAATTGCATAAACTCAGGAGGTGTCTGAGTAGATACATATGGATGGATGATGGATGATGAAGTGAGAGGTGTAGTATCTGTCAACATTTCATCTGGAGATGATGGAGTGTAGTTTGGAGATGATGTTAATAAGTCAAATGATTGAATTGATATATAATTGTGAAGTGGTATGTTATCAAGGTGAGGTGGTAATGGGGCTGAAGGAGGTGTGATATGTTCTAGAGATGCAGGGGGTGTTGGTTGATTCACTGGTGTGGCAGGTGGTGTTGGAGATTGAAGTTGTGATGTTGAGGCAGTGGATGGTGGTTGGAGGGGATTTGACGAAGGAAGTGAAACTGTTGAGGAAGAGATTGTTGTTGAGAGGGAGGTGATGGAATCCTGATGGAGGGAATTTCTTCTAGAGGGGGAGGAGAGGCTATTATTTCCCTTGTGTCCGCAGAAATTATGGAAGAGGATGAAGCCTTGGATGGCTTAGTGATGGTCATCTCCCATCTGCCAAATAAGGCACAAGTCAGCCTCTTGGATGCTTTGATGAATTTGGTCTGAGAGACTAGTGATTAAGATGCCTTGTCTTGGAGGAAAATCCCTAGAATCCTCCCAAAACAGACTTCCTTCATAATATTCTTCTTTTAGATTAATTCAAACAATATATTTCCCTAGTGTACTGCCTTCTTGTTCACCATAACACACATCTCCAAAAACTGGTGCCCGGTAATGTAATCATGGGTTGTGTGTTTGCCCAACAGAACCATGCCAACAACATTAATAAGAAATTTGTATTCAGTTGACAAATTCTTTTTAAGAAGTTTGTTAGGGTTTTCACCAGCATGACCCATTTTAATCAACATGTTATTGAAGGAGTTAAGTTGTCTACCTAAATCACCTAGAGGGTGGTGAATAGGTGAGTTGTGCGTCTATTTGCGGAATAAAAAAATTGCGTTCTTGCACACAAATCAACCAAGCAAACTCAAACGATAAAAGATTTATAGTGGTTCCCTAACCTTGGGTACGTCCACATTCCCTCACCAATCTAGTAAACCACAAGACTCGGCAACTCCATTATCTCGGATTGAAAACCAATCTTACATCTCGGAACCAAGTTCCTACAATCTCAATCCAAATGGATCTACACTCGGAAGATAAAACATCCTACAACTCGGAGAAAAATCTCCTACAAGATTTGATAATCAAAAATAGAAAATACAAACAAATGATCTTCAAATCTTGAGATGTTTTGGCTGGATCTTCTTCTTTGAGAGTTGCACCTTTATCAAATTTGTTGAAGAAGAACTCACGGCTAGAACTAGATCTGAAGATTTTCTTTTGACTTCACCCGATCGGAACGTTGATAGAGAAAGATAAACTATTACGATCAGGAAATCAATCTTTGTCTGAATCCTTTGAATCGAAAACCCTAACTCTTGCGCGATGAAGATCGGCGGCGGCGATGGGTCTCGTTTTGGAAAGACAAAGAGGATTCAGCGACTTGAGAAAATTGTGACAGCGTGTAGATCCTTCATATTCTTGGTATTAGGGTTAGTCGATTGACATGAATTTATATAGGATCTCTCTAACAGTCATAATTAGTCTTAATGACGTACACGTGGAGCAGTCACATAAAGTGATTTGAAATTCCCGTCATTCCGGACTTAACAGACATTTTTGCAGAAAATGACTTACGTTTCTCCAGAAGAATGATATTCCTCGAGACGTAATGTTTATTACTCGAGAAGAAGACTAAGGATTACTCGAGATAACATTTTTGCTAAACGGAACTTCAGTTCTTGAGAAAGAAGAATACTACTCGAGAACTAGGAATTGCTTCTCGAGAAATGGCAGCCAATGGTGTTGAGTCAGGTCTTAGCACTAAATGCTCTCAATGTTTTTAGTGTTGAGTGCTCGAGTACTGTCTGAATTTTCCGAGAACAAAAAAACGTATTACTCGAGAACGAGAATTGATTTATCGAGAGAAGGAAAGTTTTTCGAGAACTAGGAAAAACATTTCTCGAGAACTAAGTGTTGTTCTCGAGAACTACACTTAGAATATTTTCTGATATAACAAATCAGTACTTGAGAAGTTGAGAAGGAGTCTACTAGAGAACTAAACTTAGTTTCTCGAGAACTAAGTTAGCACTACTCGAGAACAAAGGATAATACTCGAATAATGTTACTGACCACTCGAGAACTCTCAAATATACTACTCGAGAACTAAACTTCTATTTCTCGAGAACTAAAGGACTACTCGAGAAAAGTACTTAGGGAATTTCTGTTTTTAAGAAAACTTTTCTTCTGACTAAGCTCAACACCAACATCTCATCTCTTGTTCCAAGTGCTTGAAAATGAAGTGTATCCCAATAGAGAGGCTACACACGAGTCAACACCTTGGATCACATAATGAGGAATTACATTGTATGGTCCTGTGTTTATGACACACTGCAGACTGACATTGGTCTACACTTAGCAAAAAAGTTCTGCAAACACATAACTAAAATGGATGATCAAATAGAACTTAATTCAGCTTAGTTCATGGGTGATTTCATGCAAATATGGGTTATTGTGAATGCAATACCCAATAATCTCCCCCTATTTGTAGTAGTCAGAACCCTCTACACTAAGGTGAATTATATCACAATAAAAAGAACTGGAGATGAAAAGTTAAGAATACAAAGAAATGCAAGAAATAAAGATACACACATAATATCAAAACTAGAGATTATATAATCAGAATAGTTTCAGATTTCAAGTCTACATTCATTTAATCCATATTCTTAATATCCAAAATACAGTCCTAGCTCCGATGTTGTTGATGATGTGGCTTTTCAGACTTCCCTTGTTGTCTCCTGAAATAGCTGAATGGCTTTGGGTAGTACTTAGGTGGTCTTCGGGGTACCTTGGGATTATTTCTGCAATACTCTCTGTCATAGATCCTTCTCTTTGTCATGGATTTCTCATAGAGGTCCCATTCAGTAGAACTGTAATGGGTAGATCAACTTTCATTGTAATCCATTACCAGCTCTAAAGTATCTAAAATCAAAGTCTTGGAAGTGGGGCTCAAGATTTAAGCATATTCTTGGGCTTTCCTCTTCTCTGTCTCTTGATTAGGAACAGATTTAGAGGAAGAGGGACCTTCACCATATTTTATTTTCTTAGGAATGTGAACTTCAGGTATGTCCTGGGGAATAATATCATCCCACACTTGAGTGTAAGAATCTGGAGGAATAGTCTCATCAGAAGGTCTAGGAGAGAATGTACGCATAGGAGCAGGAACATTCATCTTAGCAGATTGAGTAGACTGATTTTCAACAAGTGGATTGAGATGATGAAGAATAATATTTGGATCTACTTGAAACTCTGGAAATAACTGATTGTGCATCTAGACTGCTGTATCATATGTAATAAATTTTACAGACTGGATTTGGGCAATCACATCCTTGTTGATTCCTGTTAACTTTTCAGTCCAAAGAGCATGAACATTTTAAGTGAATTCATCTATAAGTTTGGCTACATATTCTTTTACTAGAGTCTCCCCCTTTCTTATTTCTAAACAGAGAGAACTTGTTGTGTTATCTTTAAAGGTGCCAACTTCCTCACATACCTTCATAACACTTTCTTGGCCTTTCTTCTCAAGAAAAATCTGAATGTTTGCCAGAGTTATGCATTGATTCATAACTTCACCAACACTTGTAATAGTGTGGTCTAAGGCTTTCTCACCAATCTGAAATATATGTTTTAGTTGATCAGTGTTATGTTGAATTTCTTCGAATCCTCTGCTCATCTCTTTTTCAAGTGCAGTGACTTTAGTTTTCACTGATAGCAAGGAATCATCAAAATGCTTTCTTTGGTCAGCCAACATCTGTTCAATTTTACTTAAAATATCAGAAGAACTGGTAGAAACAGAAGCAGTATCAGTAACAGTAGCAATGGCAGCAGTGGGAGGAGAAGGAAAATTCCATGGTGGAATTTCTTCAATTACCACAGAGCTTGGAGCTCTCTTGAAGTGATCAGGAACAGTTTCTTCTTCTATATCAGTA
Source organism: Platanthera zijinensis (assembly GCA_039513925.1). Classification (NCBI taxonomy): domain Eukaryota; kingdom Viridiplantae; phylum Streptophyta; class Magnoliopsida; order Asparagales; family Orchidaceae; genus Platanthera; species Platanthera zijinensis. The sequence continues at coordinate 155,256,596 of CM077093.1, forward strand.
AAGATAGGAAGAGAGAAAGTTAAGTTCCTCAAAGCTGGTTCAACTGCTCTGGAGAACCTTGGTCATCATTAGAGAGGAGGACAGTGTCTTGCTTGTCTTGATCAGCAGGTTCTAAGATAGCAGGAGGTTACTTTGAAGACTGAACTAGAGAAGCAATAGGGGCTGGAGATGGAGTTTTATCTAGAGTTTTGTCAGTAAGTTCCTCTATCATTCTATCAATATCTTCTTATGTGGATAAGAGAGTATCCTGAACTTGTTCATCTGTATGTAGTGCTGTAGAAATTTCTGGATAAGGAGATCTAATTAGAGAGGAGGAAGGAATTCTGACAGCAGGAGAAGAGGAGACAGGCTCCCCCTCAATTGCTAGACCATCAGTGTGAGCAATCTCAGGATGAGAGAGAGATGGGGTCCTGTCCTCTGAGGCAGGGGCTTTTGAAATTTTAGCAGCCTGAGATGGATTCTGTAATCTGACTTCCCATCTTTGAATGGAAGTAATAGAAATTTTCTTCATATAGTGGATGGGAGTACCCTTTGAAGTATCAAAAACTTGAGGATTTATCTTATGAAGCATTAGAGATATTATCGTTGCAAAATTTGGAGCCTTAATGCTCTCCATTATTTTATCAAGAATCATCATTCAAAATTAAAATTTCTTCCTACACACTATGGCTGTGAGAACTGTAAACAAGTCATTAGATATAAATCCTATAGAACCTGTCTTGCACCATAGGATTTTTCCAATGATGTCTACCAGCAGTTTGCTCTCTGCATTCAAATCTGGTCTTCTAAGAGAATTGGCTTCAGTAGAGATTCCACAGTAACTGCAAGCCCATGCATTTTCTTTGGCAGCTAAATCATCTTCTTCATCTACAACTTGTATTCTTAACAGTTGAGAGACAATGGTCTTATTCAACTTGACCTTAATACCTTTAACCTTAGATTTCAGGACTTGGCCATTTTTCCTTAATTTGATATTCTTGAAGAATTCTTCAAATTCTGGAAACAGTATCCTGCAGGGTTCTTGAAGAACAAACGACAAACCTGCGTTGTCGAGAAGTATAAGCAAATTTTTGGAGTCGTCTGATAGTTCTGCGATCCCACCAACAAGTAACTCACTTCGAACACCGATCATGGATTGCGGCTCCATAGATTCTATAATAAAAAGATGAGCGGCAGAGGGAAGACGGTGACGACGAAAACTCTCATTTAGCGGCGGAAGACGAAACGATTCTCGAGAAATGGATTTTGAAATCATGTAGGTTTAATGAAATCAAAAGTTATCTATTTATATAAGTCTAGTAATGATGATTAGGTCTCAATTAAGCCTTAGATTAGGGCGGAAAGAAGGCTTAGAGCGAAACAGAAGAATTCGGAAAATTTCGAAAATTGAAGAGTCATTTCTCGTGTGGAGACTTAGTTCTCGAGAAATGAATGACTGCTTACCGAGAAGTCAGAACCTATTTCTCGAGTGATGATTTAACTTATCGAGAACAAAGTTATTGCTCGAGTAATGATACTCGAGTGAGATACTTCTGTTTCTCGAGAAGAAGAAAAGTACTCGAGTAATTATAGTGCACTACCCGAGAAGTCATCCAATTTCCCGAGAAATCATGTCCACTTAGAGAAACTTCTAACCATTTTAGCTTGTTCTTGATTTATGAGCCTTGAAATGATTCCACCTTGTCTACTCTTCCTTGTTGAGCATGCCAAGTTAAGTTTTGAAGAAGTTGAACTTGGCCTCGTCTAACAGCTTCGTGAAAATATCTATAACTTGAATGTCTGTAGGAACATATTGCAGATCCACATCCCCTTGCTCCACATGGTCCAAGATGAAGTGATATCTTAGCTCGATGTGCTTTGTCCGGCTGTGCGAGACTGGTTGTTGGCAATTGCTATCGGGCTGGAGGAGTTGCAAAACTTTGGAATGTCTTTGACCTTCATGTTGTAGTCTTCCAGTTGATTTTTTAGCCAAAGAACCTGTGCACAACAACTGCCGGTAGAAATATATTCTGACTCAGCCGTTGAGATTACGGTAAAGTTTTGCTTTTTGCTACTCCATGAAATAAGTCTTCTTCCAAGGAATTGATATGTCCCGGAAGTGATTTTTCTGTCATCTTTACTACCTGCAAGGTCAGCATCTGAAAAACCAATCAGCTCGCTGTCATTACTTCTTGGGTACCTGATGCGTGGAAAATACGGCAAGCGCACCGGTCGCACAAGTAATAAAGTTTGGGAATAAATCCCCGAGTGTCGGTCTCTTGAGGAACACAGTAAGGGATGAGTTAATGTCGAGGAGGACTTGAGATTGAAGTCCTCGGGTCGGCTCAAAAAGGGGGTTTTGATTGTTGCGGAAACAGGAAGTAAAATCTACAAGCTACTCCTATGCAACGCCGCTATGCGATGCTTCGCCAGGCGGGATGGAAACTACACGGGCCGTAATGCACCGAATCGCTTGGCGGATGGACGAGTAGGCTAGCGGATGAGGTGGTTAGAATGGCGGAATGAGGGTCGTGAGAACCTCTTCGCAACGCACGCCACTAGCAATTGCTAGTGCGGCAAGGGTGGATGGTGGAGGATGGAATATGGCGCACCTCAAGCAATAATAACAAAATCACAATAACTCACATAGACATGAATAAGTGAAAATGCTAATCAATACAAATACTTCATCAATACATAGAAATTAAACTAAGCTATCAACAACAACATAAGAGGAGTGTGCGAAATCGACCGGGTCCGAAGCCTTATTGAGGGTTCACGGTTGGAATCCCGGGTTGTCAATCCAAGTCCAAGCTCGGTCCTCAACTGCGTCCGGGGTAGAGGAGGCTGTCACTCACTCCCAGTGACCCGTCTTCTTCGTATCACGCTGCGGAAGATGGACACACAAGCTCCTCCTAGCTTGGTGGAGAAGGCTAGGTCAAATTTCCCTTGAAGCTCGAGGATGAAGGAGGAGGCCGAGGGGATGCTCCGGCTTTGATTTGGCATTGAAGGCTTGCCCAGAGCAACTCCCTATGGTGGAGGATGATGGAGGGCGATGGAAACCCTCCTTGGAGACGAAAATGGCGGAAAAACGGCGGACTTTGGCGATCTCCCGAAATTAGGGCGGAACCTGCATATTTATAGAAAGCAGAATAAACAGCGTGCACGATCACTGGCGCACGACCAGTGATCGTGAGCCCTGTGGTTAGTGATAGTGCGCGAAGGCCAGGCAGAACTCCAGGAAAAAGTGGAATCAACGCGCACGATCAGTGGCGCATGACCAGTGGTCGTGCGCACTGAAGTCAGTGGTCGTGCGATTTGGAGGCAGAAAAGTGGAAAAGATGTCATGACTGCGCACGACCGGTAGCGCACGAGCAGTGATCGTGCGCGGTATAGCTGGTGATCGTGCGATATGGCAGGGGCAGAACTTTCATAAAAGAGGGCAGACTGCGCACGACCAATGATCGTGCGCCAAAGAGGTCGATGGTCGTGCGTGGGTAAAAACGCACGACCACTGGCTCCTTTGTCGAAAATGGTGAAAGCCCTAACCCGGACGCCCACACGATCCCAGAAACTGTAGGAAAACTGGACGGGATGTCGACATGGCAGTCACAGACAAACAATAATAATCATAGCAAGAATGAAATACACATACACACAGAAATAGGCTAAAAAGGGTGCACAAGACATGGAAAACCGTAGCGAACCAAAAGGAGTGCAAATGACGCTAAACGTTGTGCAAAGACAAGAAAATAAGCCTAGATGAGTCCGGAATTAAGTATAAAATATGGACTCATCAGTACCATAAGCCAAGATTTGGTTTACCTTTAAGGTATCTCAAAATCTGCTTCACAGCAGCTTAGTGAGATTCCTTATAGTTCACTTGGAATCTTGCACAAACACATGTAGAGAACATTATGTCTAGTCTACTAGCAGTAAGGTAGAGCAAAGATCCAACTATGCTTCTGTACTTGGTTTCATCAAAAGGTTTCCTTTTCTAATCCTTGTCCAGAGATATGGCAGAACCCATTGGAGTCCTTATAGAGGTTGCGTTCTCCATTCCAAATTTCTTAATTAGCTCTCTGGTGAACTTAGTCTGGGAGATGAAAATTTCATCTTCAGATTGTTTCACCTGAAGCCCTAAGAAATACTTCATCTCTCCTATGCTGCTCATTTCAAACTTCCCTTGTATAAGTTTTGAGAACTTTTTGCAGAGGTTGTCGTTAGTAGAGCCAAATATAATATCGTCGACATAGATTTGCACTAGCAAAATCTTGTCTTTTATTTCCCTAAGAAATAATGTCTTATATATCTTTCCCCTTGTGAAATTGTTCTCAAGTTGAAAACTAGATAGCATTTCATACCAAGCTCGAGGAGTTTGTTTCAAACCGTACAACGCTTTAGATAATAAATCAACGTAATCAGGTAGGTTAGAATCAATAAAACCTGGGGGTTGTTCTACGTACACTTCTTCCTTTATGTCACCATTAAGGAAGGCGGACTTCTTGTCCATTTGATAGACAGTGAATCCCTTGTGTGCAGCATACTCTAGGAACAACCGGATTGCCTCCAACCTAGCCACTGGAGCATATGTTTTGTCGAAGTCGATTCCTTCTTCTTGACGATATCCTTTGGCGACGAGTCTGGCTTTGTTCTTTATGATCGTTCCATTTTCGTCAATCTTGTTCCTGTAGACCCACTTTGTCCCGATGACATTCTTACCTTTGGGTCTTGGAACCAGTTTCCAAACTTTACAGCACTTTAACTGGTTCAGTTCTTCTTCCATGGCTAGATCCATGATGCGTCCGAGCTTGCTTCCTCGAACTTCTTTGGTTCAACCTATGAGAGGAAACTTAAATATAAATTTTCATTAGTTGTACCACTACGAGTTCTGACACCATCCAGGGGATCTCCTATGATTTGGTCCATTGGGTGATCCTTCAGATGTCTGAGCTCTAGATTCTTTGCATCTGGAACTTCAACCACTAGAGTTACTTCATAACCTTGGACTACTTCTTCATCTTGATCATCTACCTCTCCCATAGGGGTTGGAGTGGTGATCTTGATGAATTTTTCACCTTCGTCTTTGTTTGGTTCATCCAAGCTAATTTCTTTCAACTTTGCACCTGCATCTTAAATAAGCATACTAGAAGAGTTGCTTTGCAGCAAGCTTGTCTCATCAAATACAACATGTATTGATTCCTCTACAAACAGATTTGTTCTATTAAATATCCTATATCACTTACTATGGCTGATATATCCTAAAAAAATACCTTCAAAACTCTTCTCACTACACTTGGTAGTGTGATATTTACAAATATTAAACACAAAGTATTTACAACCAAAAATTCTAAAATATGAGACAGTTGGTTTCCTGCCCTGTAAAAGTTCGAAAGGTGTCTTATCGTGATTCTTATTTATGAGTGCTCGATTTTGCATGTGGCATGAAGTTTTGACGACTTCTGCCCAGAAGAACTCTGGTATTGAAGCATTACTCAACAATGTCCTGTAGGCCTCTATTAGTGTTCCGTTCCTTCTCTCAGCTACTTCATTTTTCTATGGATTACGAGGAGAGGAAAACTCATGAAAGATACCCAGGCTTCACCAAAATTCTATCATGGCCCTAGACTTGAACTCAGTTCCATTGTCACTTCTGATCTTGACTATGGAACAATTGTATTCATTCTGGATCTGCCTAACAAAATTCGTAAAGACATCAAAGGTATCTGAATTGTGTTTCAGAAAGAACACCCATGCAAAGCGCGAGTAGTTATCAACAATAACCAATGTATATTCCTTGCCTCCCAAACTTCTAATTTGCATTGGACCGAATAAGTCCATATTAAGTAGATATAGACATCTATTTGAATCTTTGCCAATAATGCTTTTTAAAATAGCTCTCGTTTGCTTGCCTTTCACACAAGCATGACAAGGTCTATCTTTGACGTGCTTGACCTTTGGGGCATCACATACCAGGTTTAGTGAAAATAATTTGTTAATACTTTTAAAATTAATATATGCTAATCTCTTGTGCCATTGGTCAACAAGAGACACACTATCTTTTGCTAAAAAGCCCACTGGTGTAGAAGAATCTATACAAATGAAATTTTAAAAAAAATATATTCCTGCTTCGAGTGCCAGATAAAATCGTTTCCATATTCTCAACAGACTTTATCAAGCACTTCTCAGCATGGAATTCAACTATGTATCCTTTGTCGCATAGTTGGCTTATGCTTATGAGATTGTGTTCCAATCCCTCGACATAAGCTACATCCAAAAAGGATACACTACCCTTAGTGATCATACCGTAGCCTTTAGTGATTCCTCGGTCTGAACCTCCAAAGATAACCTTTGGTCCGTTCAATACTTGAGAGAAGTTCTGAAGTAGGCATCTTGTCCCGGTCATGTGCCGAGAGTATCCACTGTCCAAATACCAGATAGGCATTTTGGTGGCCTTTGGAAATCCCTGCAATCATAATCAGTTTGCATTAGGAACCCAAACATGTTTAGGTCCTTAGTCTCGTGTTAGAACACTCCCCTTACGAGAATTAACTATATGAGTGGTCATTCCGTGTTGCAAACCTTAGGAGTAGCAACCTTCCTTGGATTAAACCAACAATCGATGGCAAAATGACCAATTTTGCCTCAACACCATCAGTCGAACCTGTTGTATCTTTGCCTTAGATACTCCTGCTTGACCTTCTGAGATGGTGGTCTAGCAGGGGTTGCAGTCTTTGAGGAGGAGGCTTCATGATGATGGAAATCACATGATTTCTTTTCCTTCGCATGCTTTTCCACAATTGGTTTTACCTTTTGTTCTTTCTTGAAGTTATGACCATGATCATAAGGACCATAGTCCTGAAGAATGACTTCTTTATAAGGTGCCCTAAAGACGCTCTCACCAAAGTTTTTGGGGCGAGTCCATCCTTGGTAATGAGACTTTCTCTCTACATAAGTAGGCCTAGTCAAGTGGCCGTAGGATGAGTCAAGATCTAACTAATTAGTTGGAAATATGAATTTCTTAAAGATAGTCTTATCTTGAGGGGCCTTCCCCTTTTCTTTGGCCAAGGCCTTATTAGCGGCCTTATTCCTTCTCTGAGCCTTATTCCTCCTAGAAGATTTACTAGGAGCTTCTACATGGCCTAACCCAGCACCCTTGGCCTGAGTAGAGAACTCAGCAACAAGAGGAAGAACTACCTTGGACTTAGAGAAACCTTCAACAAGTTTATTTTCAACTTCTAGTAATTCTTCCAACCCCTTGACGATTTCATCCTTCAGATCAATGTGCTTGATAGCCTTGTTGAAATCATCGACTGCAGTATCTAAGTCTTCTCTGAGTGAGTCCATCATAATGACTTGCTCTCTTAGAGAGCTTTCTACGGCCTTTAGAGACTTAATCTCTTTTGCCTGAGTTTTCACGACTTTTTTACATTTGTCGTATGCCTTGATCAACTCCTTATACTGGGCCATAAGTTCAGACTCATCGTCAGAAGAGCTATCCTCATGATCATGCTCAGAGACTTCAGATTCAAAAAGAGTAGTGTGAGAGTTTACCTTCCCAGTGACCTGGAGCTATTTTTCATCATCTTTCTGAGCCATAAGCCCAAAGTAGACTTCTTCTTCTTCACTCGACTCAGATGAGTCAGAGTCACTAAGAGTTTTGCCCTTCTTGTCTATCGGGCTCTTCTCTGTTCTCTTTTTATTGTATGAGGATTTCTTTTCTCCTCTCTTATCACCCTTCTTTTTCTTGTGGGGGAAATCAGCAATGACATGACCTGGCTTGTTACAAAAATAACAAACTATGTCAATCGAAATATGTTTGTTAGGTTTAGAATTATACCTATCATGGCTACTTGAGCCTTTCTTTCATCGATCACCGTCATGTTGTGATCTTTTGTATGAGGCATCCTTGCCTCTCCATTGCTTCTTTTTGTTCAAGAATTTCTTGAACTATCTTGAGAGCAGTGAGAACTCTCCTTCAGATAGCTTTGAGCCTGAAGTGCTTGGCTTAGATGATTCCACTTCACTTTCTTCTGGAGTTAGTGCTGGTGAGGCAGCTTTGCCCTTCTTTGAACTGTCTTCCTTTAAAGCAATGGACTTTTCCATTGAAGAGAAACGACTTTTCTCTTTTTCAGCCTTTCTTGAGTTTATCTGCAGTTCATAGGTCATTAACTTGCCAAACAGATTCTGTGGGTCTATCTCTGCTAATTTGCCAAACTCCTGGGTGGCACAGACTTTGTTGTCCCATTCCTTTGTGAGAGAACTCAGAAACTTATCATTCAGCTCCCCATTAGTGAAGACCCGGCCATACACTCTTAGGTCATTGACTATCTATAAGAAATTTTCAAAAGTGTCTGCAATGGTATCTTTTGGCCCTTTCCGGAAGGCTTCATACTTCTGATTCAGGAGGGACCTTCTATCATCCCTTACCTCTTCTGTTCCTTCCATTAAGGTTACAAGAGACTACCATATTTTCTTAGTAGATTGGCAATGAATCAGGTTTTGCAGCATTGAGTCATCAACTGCACTTGATATTATATTTTTAGCTTTCTTATCCAGTGAGACAAGGGCAATCTCTTCCTTATCTAGATCAATTAATTTCTTAGGAACTTGCTTAGTTGGATCTATAGTGGAGATGGTCATGGTAACGTGAGGACCTTCTTCAACAATCATGAGGATCCGGGGATCCACAGCTTCCATGAAAAATTTAATCCTTTCTTTCCACATGGGGAAGTTGTTCTTGGTGGATAGAGGAAGCTTAGCAAAATCTTTACCCTTGTCCATGCTTGGCAAATTATCAAGAGACAACTGAAGAGGAAATTGATCAAGGTGTAAACCTTTTAATGACCAACCTCCCTCTGATACCAATTGAAGGAGTTCAATTGTCTACCTAAATCACCTAGAGGGGGGTGAATACGTGAGTTGTGCGTCTATTTGCGGAATAAAAAAAATTGCGATCTTGCACACAAATCAACCAAGAAAACACAGATGACAAAAGATTTATAGTGGTTCCCCAATCTTGGGTACGTCCACTTTCCCTCACCGATCTAGTAAACCACTAGACTCAGCTACTCCACTATCTCGGATTAAAAACCAATCTTACGTCTCGGAACCAAGTTCCTATAATCTCAATCCAAATGGATCTACACTCGTAAGATAACACTTCCTACAACTCAGAGAAAAATCTCCTACAAGAATTGATAATCAAAAATTGAAAATACAAACAAATGATCTTCGAATCTTGAGATGTTCTGGCTGGATCTTCTTCTTTGAGAGTTGCAGCTTTATCATATTTGTTGAAGAAGAACTCACGGCTAGAACTAGATCTGAAGATTTTCTTTTGACTTCACCCGATTGAAACATTGATGGTGAAAGAGAAACTATTACGATCTGAAAATAATTGTTTGTCTGAATCCTTTGAATCAGAAACCATAACTCTTGCGCGATGAAGATCGGCGGCGGTGGAGGGTCTTGTTTTGGAAAGACAGAGAGGATTCAGCTACTTGAGAAAATTATGACAGCGTATAGATCCTTCGTATTCTTGGTATTAGGGTTAGTCGATTGACATGACTTTATATTGGATCCCTCTAACAATCATAATTAGTCTTAATGACGTACATGTGGACCAGTCACATTAAGTGATTTTTAAATCCCGTCATTCCGGACTTAATAGACATTTTTGCAGAAAATGACTTACGTTACTCGAGAAGAATGATATTCCTCGAGAAGTAATGTTTATTACTCGAGAAGAAGACAAAGGATTACTCGAGACAACATTTCTACTAAACGGAACTTCAGTTCTCGAGAAAGAAGAATACTACTCGATAACTAGGAATTGCTTCTCGAGAAACGACAGCCAATGACATTGAGTCAGGTCTTAGCACTCAACACTCTCAACGCTTTTAGTGTTGACTACTTGAGTACTGTCTGAATTTTTCGAGAACAAAGAAACGGATTACTCAAGAACTAGAATTGATTTATCGAGAGAAAGAAAGTTTCTCGAGAACTAGGAATAGCATTTCTCGAGAACTAAGAGTTGTTCTCGAGAACTACACTTAGAAAATTTTCTAATATAACAAATCAGTACTCAAGAAACAGAGAAGGAGTCTACTCGAGAACTAAACTTAGTTTCTCGAGAACTAAGTTAGCACTACTCGAGAACCAAGGATAATACTCGAATAATGTTACTGACAACTAGAGAACTCTAAAATATACTACTCGAGAACTAAACTTCTATTTCTCGAGAACTAAAGGACTACTCGAGAAAAGGACTTACAGAATTTATGTTTTAAAAAAAACTTTTCTTCTGACTAAGCTCAACACCAACATCTCATCTCTTGATCCAAGTTCTTGAAAATGAAGTTTATCCCAATAGAGAGGCTACACATTAGTCAACACCTTGGATCATATAATGAGGAATTACATTGTATGGTCCTGTGTTTATGACCCACTGAAGACTGACATTGGTCTATGGTTAGCAATAAAGTCCTGCAAACACCTAACTAAAATAGAGGATCAAATATAACTTAATTAATCTTAGTTCAAGGGTGACTTCATGCAAATTTGGGTTATTATGGATGCAATACCCAACCGTTATCATAATCAGAACTGTCTTTCTTTATATCTTCATCGCCATTAACCAAACCAAAAATATCTGTTAAAATGGTAGGGGTTAGGGTAACCTGATTCCCAGAGATGGTGTCGGTCATGGAATCGGCATATGGACTAGTTGATGTAAAAACCCATTCTCTTATTTATTTGCAACTAACTTGATTCTGGTGGTCATAAACTTCTTTAACTGTTGTTCTTCAAATAACTGTAGTATATCCATGAATATTTGATCAGAGTGTTGGAATGAGTCAAAATCAATGTCAAACCCTGTTTCGAATTTCATGCTTGTGAGAGAGTTTGCTGAAATTGCCATTATTTCCTGCAAAAATAAGAAAGATCAAGTACAATTGTGTTCTGAAGGCATGGGATTTGGCTCGAAGAAAAACACTATTATAAGGTTTTTGGAATATGAAGTGACGAGCTCCATCCTGCAAAAAAATAAAAAGTCTTCGATCTCAGGTCGACGAATGCTGAAAGTTCGTCGATCTCATTTTGAATAGGAGGGAAAATAGTTCGTCAATCTTAGGTTGACGAAATATTCTCTGAAGAAAGTTCGTTGATCTCAAGTCGAAGAAAATGAATCATATAAAGATATCGTCGATCTCAGGTCGACAAAAAAATCTCAAGAAGATTTCTTAGCTCGTCGATCTCCGTTCGATGAACTTTGATAAATTCTTCGACCGTAGACAGAAATTAAATTAAATCCTCTCCATTAATCATACCTAGCTGATTCATAAAGAATAGATGGTTCCTCTCACCCAAGGGTTTGGTTAAGATGTCTGCTCTTTGCAAATCAGTGTAGATGTTGACAAGCTTAATTTTATTTTTGTCAACACAATCTCTAATGAAATTATGCCTTATTTCTATTTGCTTAGTTCTACTATGATGCACTGGATTTTTTGCAATGGAAATTGCACTTGTATTATAACATAGTAAGGTTGAATTATTTAAGTTGAAACCATAATCTAGGAGTTGGTTCTGAATCCACAGTATTTGGGAACAACAACTACCAACTGCTATGTATTCAACTTTTATAGTTAAAGTAGACACAAATGTCTGCTTTTTTGCAAAACCAGGACACTAGTCTAGAACCAAGGAACTGGCATGTCCCTGACGTGTTTTTTCAGTCAACTATACATCAAGCAAAGTCAGCATCTGACTATCCATCCAACTCAAACTCTGACTCAGTTGGATATCAGAGTTCTAAACTAGGACAACCCTTTATATATCTCAAAGTCCTTTTTAGAAAAGTAAGGTGGGATTCTTTAGGGTTCACCTGGAACCTAGCACAAAAACATGTAGCAAACATCTATCTTGCCTACTTGCTGTGAGATGTAACAGGGACCCAACAATGCCCCTATATAGTTTCTGTTCAACAGGCTTGTCATGTTAATCAGAGTCAATCACAGCATTAGAATCCATGGGTGTTTTCTTTGCAGAGGCATCTGACATCCCAAACTTTTTGATTAGCTCCTTAGCATACTTGGACTGGGATATGAAGATGCCAACTGGCAGTTGCTTCACTTGGGTGCCAAGAAAGTAATAGAGCTCACCCATTCTACTCATTTTAAACTTGGAATGCATTAGGTCAAAGAACCTCTTGCATAGTTTGGTATCAGTAAAGCCAAAAATAATATCTTATACATAAATTTGTACTAATAAAATTTGATCCTTATGATGTCTAGTGAACAATGTCCTATCTACTATTCCCCTAGATAATTTATGCTATAGAAAAAAGCTAGTTAAGGTTTCATACAAAGCTCTTGGAGCTTGCTTTAGACCATAGAGAGCCTTATGCAATTTAAAGACATAAGAAGGATGGGTTGGAGAAATAAAACCTGGTGGTTGCTCCACATAAACATCTTCTTTATGTTCACCATTTAAGAATGCACTCTTGATATCCATTTGATATACTTTGAACTTCTTGTAGGCAGCATAAGAGAGGAAGATTCTGATTGCTTCCAGTCTTACAACAGGTGCAAATGTCTGTCATAGTCAATGCCTTCCACTTGTCTATAGCCTTGAGTAACTAGCCTTGCCTTGTTGTTGACAATAACTCCCTGGGCATCTAGTTTGTTCCTGAATACCCATTTAGTTCCAGTGACAGGGTAGTCTTTGGGTCTTGGAACTAGATCCCAAACATTGCATCTCTCAAACTAGTTGAGCTCCTCTTACATTGTAATAATCTAGTATGGATCTTGCTCAACATCTTTAATGGATTGGGGCTCAATTTTAGATATGAAGCAGGCATGCTTCAAGTCTTGGTTGGTTGATGCCTTGTCTGCACACCTATTGACATGTCTCCAATCACCTGAGATACAGGATGATCTCTAAGTTTGACAAACTCAGCAGTCGGAGTTAGTTCAGCAACAGCTTGGGGAATTAATTCCTCTTGTGGAATTATGGGAGCTGTTGTTGGTTCAACATCCACTTCAGTTGATTAATCGTCACTATCTTCATTTATATGTGGAGAGGGATGTGTAATAGTTTCATTTGTGAGGGTCAACTCATCCAACTTCTCACACAAGTGTTGTACCTGCAAAGTTTCACTAGTAGAAGGATTCTTCTGTTTAATTTTCTCAAAAAGCTCAGCAAGATAGTCTAAACACCAAATTAATATCTTCAGAACTATCCAGATCACAACTTGACCAATCAACAATATGAAAAGACAGAGACAAGCAGATCATATAACTATCAATCCTCTTTACAGGGTGAGATATACGTGGCGAGACATGATTTTGCCAGAACAATGAAAAACAGAGAAAATATAAGTATCAATTCAGGTGGACCAAAGCTGGAGACCACCGAGACTGTCTGTCCGCAGAAGTTGCAGAGATAGTCGGAACTGCTGCTGAAGCCGAACTGAACAACAGAGTCCTCCGAGACTGTGAGGTCGCGCGAACGCACCGTTATTCGTTGAACTACTGCCTGCTGCCGAACTGGAGAACAGACCGCCTAACCTCCGAGTCCGGCGGACAGGTTATTGAACTTAGAAAATTGAAGCAGAGAGAAAAATGGTAATCCATCGATTTCAATATGAAACTTTACTGAGCTTGACCGAAGTCAGAACCAAACTCCCGGCTCCTCAGTGCTAGTTGCGACTCTTGCAAATAGCAACTGGTAAAGCCTGCTCAAACCGTGCGGATAGAAAAACCGAGTCCGCAGCAATTAATCAGAGTGCAACTTACTGTTCACTCAGTTACAAATGAAGTGTCGGGGGGACTATTTATAGGCGGGGTGAGGAGTGTCGTCACCTCCCTATGAGATGGGCTAAATGCCCCTTGATCACAGAAAGCACAGCCAGTCCGCCGAGTCAGCATTGAACGAATCAACAATGCCGGACTCGCGAACAATCTGCCAACTACCAAGCGCAAGATTACCTTCATAGAAGACCTGCTAGCGAGATGCTAGTCCACAAAAGGTAGTCCGCCCAGTTCGCAAGGACAAGCCGGATATCAGCCAAAACCCCCAAGCACCAAGGCGACAATTCAGTCCTATCAGATTAGCAGATACTGCATCAGTTTGAAGCACAAGTCCATGACCAACAGGCTGACCGCTCTGTCACAGCGGACATAGCGGACTCTGCGAACACCGTACGAATCCGCAACATATCCACAACTAATAGGCATTCCGCCCGGTCAATAGAGGACAACGCGGACACTCCGTACTTGTCAATGTGTGTGAACAAGTCCATTAACCCACCAACCATATATCACGAGCTCGGAGGACACCAAATCAGATCACAATCTCCAAGGACAGTCTGCCACAAAGAATGTGGTTCACCATCGCAACTCCAGCAATCTGACCATCGCCGATCACTCGGACTCCAAAACCACAGCCTGCATAGTCCGTAGTTTCCAACCTACAAATCGCCGATAGCACCCAACTGCCGGACTCACAATCAGTCCGTGCAGTCTGCGGATTTCAACCCGCATAACAGCCACCAAAACTCTACGGTTCGCTAACACCAGACCACCAAACTACAACATCAGTCCGCGCAGTTAGTCTGCCCAGTCCGCCCGGACTGCCTGATCACCGACTTTTACTTCCCAAATTTCAACACTCCCCCTTAAAATGAGAAGTGGTGATCAAGCCCAATAGTCCTTGAAGTCACTGGAAAGGCCCCTTCGACAGCGGCTTCGTGAAGATGTCAGCAAGGTTATCTTCACTCCGGACATGCCCGACCACAAGAGATCCCTCAAACACCTTCTCCCTTATGAAGTGGTGCTCGATCTCAATATGCTTGGTCCTTGCGTGACAAACTAGATTGTTCACAAGTTTGAGAGCACTCTCATTATCTCCTCGGAGCAAAGTAATACCTTGCAATTCCTTATGGACATCCTCTACAAGCCTCCTCAGCTAGATGGTTTCTCGAGCAGTTGTAATGCCCCCGGTTTTTCTGTGTTTTGTTTGATCGTTGTTTGGCATTACGATGATGCGTTTCTGGCCATTTGCCATTGTTAGAGCGTGGTCTTAGCTCTTTAGGTTCCTTGAGTGCCCGATTTGTAGCCTGTTTACAAGATTCGCCAGCTAGCCGAAGTCGGTTTTGGTGACTCGGCTAAGCCTCTTAGGGAATGCTTGTACTTTCGCTTGGGAGGTGTTAGCCTGAGTTTTTGATCGTCAGATGTTGTTTTTGACTTCGTCGTTGTTTTCATAACTTGGGTGTTTAGCTACGGTGCGAGTTCTGTCGAAATCTGAGAATGTTTGTTTTCGCATTGTTTCGAAGTTTGTTTCTTAGCTAGTAGTAGTTGCTTTTGATGTTCATGGCTTTGAGTGGCCGAGCTTGGTAGAGCTGGTACCCTATTTTTAGGCTAATTGTTTCGCTGTTTTCATTTCATGTATATACATATATATATGTTTAGATAAGTAGATGATAGTTTATGTTGTACAGAATTATACATATAATGAAGAACTTGGTTGCAACTATTATATTAGTATTGAAGCTTATGATTTTGCTGTATAGTAATAGTTATATATTTATAAGCTTGGTTGGCTAAGTCGGTTCAGCTAGTGGCCGATTGTTTTCTTATGCTTATTATTTTATTAGCTATAGGATGAGTTAGTGGGAGGATATATATTTAGGACTAGCTGCTTCTTCCCCACATTTCTCCATTTCCCGAGCTGCTGCTAGCTTCTAGCGGGTTGAACGGGAGGCGGAGGCGCTGGAGCTATGGCCGGCGATTGCTGGAGGATTTAAGCTCGAGTTCCTCGTCTGTTTGCATATTTGGCTTGATTGGTCTAGATCTTTCTTCCTAGGTAAGTTATGCTTGTCCTAGGGCTTTTTCTAGGAGTTAGGGTTTTTGGGTTCTCTTCTTCTTCTCTAAAAGCTCTATTTTTGACCCGTAGATGGCCGATCTTTCCGCCAAAGCCAGATTTGTTGTTACAGCTGCTGCATCTTGGCGGTGAGGCAAGTGGCTCATTGCCCTTGCCCATTTGACCCCTTTTGACTTTGTTAATTTGATGTAATTAGCTCTGTTTTTGCTTCTAAGAGCTAGTGCAGCAGTGTTTCTTTACTTCAGCCATGTCCGGTTCAGGTTGTCTAAGAATTTGGCTAATATCTCCCTCTTTATTCTCTGTTTGGTGTCCAGTTGGTAGCTGGAGGTAGGGTATGGCTGTATTTAGTTGTAGTAAAATTCAGATGGCTGCTGTGGCCTGGTAGAAAGGGAAGGAGAGAGAGTTGGAATTAAATTTCCAACTCTCTGTTTTCAAGCGTTTAGTGAGCTTAGGCAGAGGTTTTATATTTAAAAATCCAAATTTATTCTAAGTCAAAAGCGTTGAGTGAGTGGACCTCACTCAATGCCTTGGCTGTTAGGCTTTTTGGCGTTGAGTGTGGTGAACTCACTCAACGCCGAAGTTAGTTTCTGCAGCTAAGAAGAAAAGCATTGACCTAGCTCACTCAACACCGTCATCCAGCGATGGTTTTGCGGCCGCGTCAGGTTTGGCGTTGAGTGTGTGGAGCTCACTCAATGCCGCGTCAAGTGGACTCGACGCCATCCCTGGCTAGTGTTTGGCGCTGAGTGAGTGAATGTCACTCAATGCCGCATCAGGTTTAGCGTTGAGTGAGTGGAACCCACTCAATGCCGCGTCGAGTGGACTCGACGCTTTTGCCTTGGGTTGGTGTGTTTCCTTAGGATTGTTAGTGTGGCTTTTCCCTAGGGGGTGTTGGGTGTTCGACTAGTTTTTCTTGGATGCTGACTCGTGGATTATTGCAGGTGGTGTGGTTTTGTGGGCTCTGTAAGGGGTGAATTGTGTGTGTTGAGTTATGGCCACATCCACCTAGGCCGTGTTGGGCTGGTAGTGTTAGGTGTGTGGACCCTATAGCTGCCACCGGTTGTTTTCACCCTGGAGTGTTTTTGGTTCTGGTTGTTGGTGAGGGCTGTGCCGCCCACTCCGACCCAAGGTTTTCACCACGACCAATAATTCACAAAGATTAGGAATGTTAATTCCTTTCCTTTCTTATGGCTATTTCTGTTGGTATAAATATGTCTTGTTGCTGCAGCAGGTTCTTTTATTTTCCAGAGCATGTTGTTATTGTACTCACACTTGGTGTGTTTTTTTTATTATTGCTCTTTAGACACTTTTCTTTTCTTACTATCATGCCTTTTCTTCGACTGATAGAATTTTGTTGCCGGGTTGGTAAACCCTTCTTTATTTATTTATGAATCTAATGCTCCACTTCTTTTGATTTTATTCTTGCTATGGTGTTCCTTCTTTGAATGCCTCAGGTTCAGAGCAGTAGCCGGTTGAGTGGCTAGTTTTCTTATGGAGCTTGCTTGTGGACTCCTGGGTAGCTGAGATTTCTGTTCCTCATCCTTGTGAGGTAGTTTTATTCTTTTTGTATGACATGCATGCTCACCAGTGGGTTCGTATCAGGTTGTTGATGCCCACTGGTGGCTTACTTATGATGTTGGGTATGAACTAAAACTGCTATTTTTGCCTATTTGGAGGTTGTTCACTTGCTTTCTGGGAATTATTTGTGCTAGGTTGCATGTTAGGCATTTTAAACCCTGAAAGCATTACTATATGTACCCCATGCACGTCATGTTTATAAAACTAAAGCACTACTTTCCCAAGTAACGTATAGGCTATTTTTATACTATATTAAATTTAGAGTCATGCATACCATGAGTCGTCCCTTCGGGACACTTATGCTCATTTAGAATATCAACTTAACCAAAGTATTTTCAGCTGCGTATAAATATATTTTTTATTATGGACTAGCTGATCCACTGTGCTGAGGGATACGGCCATAAAATTTAACTAGTTTTCTTCCATATTAAATTATGTTTTTCTTCAAATATAGGGAGTCTGGAGTATTGCCTGAACATGTGCAGTTATCCCCTGCACGACGTGGAAACTTTTCCCCTGTTTGCATTAGTGGTTTAGTGTCATATCACACAAACACACTGATATGTCATCAGTACGTCTTGGTTGAAGCATGAACACTACACTCATAATCTTGAATAGAAGTATACAGGGCATATTATGTAGTTTTAGATGCATAATATGTGTTTGTATATGGATCCACCATATATGGCAACATGTGAGGGTTATGTAGTATGGGATGCATAACCTAACCACATGAATGCCCATTAACACATTTTCTTTTTTTTCGTTGCATGCAATGTTATGTAGTATGGGATGCATAACATTGTCATGCGTACGATCGCTCATGTCATGCATTAAGGCCTTTTTTTAGAATACATATCACAACATGCATAACATAACATTGCATAAGTACAACGTGCCAAGCTAAAGATTTGCATGATGACATATGTATACAAATGGTTTTGAGTCAAAAGAAATACAAATTCATACATTCATTGTCTAATCACATGAGTTAGTATGATTGTGGTGAACCATCCTAGGTTAAACATAAAATCATTCTTGTAATAATCCCAGAGCAAGTAAGCATTTGAAGTTCATATTTAAGTATGTTTGTCTGTACCCGGTAGTTTTGTTTTAGCAGTTGGGCTTGGTTTTGATTAGTGTTAATACGATTATAGGATGGCGAGGCATCCTTCAACGAGACTGACTCCCCAATCTGAGGGTGAGTCTTCAGGAGCGCAAAGCGAGGTGTTGATTGAAAGTCTGCGGCAGAGTAATGAAGCCTTGGCTGGGCAGGTGGTGGGTATGCAGACTCAGATCCAGACACTGTTAGCAGTTGTTGCAGGACAGCCTCCGAGAGTGCCGGACCCTGCTGTGGGCATAGCAGTTCCTATTCCTCCCGCTCCCCTAGTACCTCCTACCGCGTTGCCCCTATAGATGACGTTTATATCGCACTTCCAGCTGTTGGGACCTCTTACTTACGATGGGAAGGCAGACATTATGGTTTTGGACGATTGGCTTATAGCCATAGAGGATATGTTCTCCAATTCTGGAGTTATCCCTGATCAAAGGTTGATGATCGCCGCCTATCAGCTTAAGTGATTGGCGAAGAGTTGGTGGATGAGAGAGAAGGAGAGCTTGAAAGAGGGAATCTCTTGGGAGACCTTCAAGGAACTTTTGCTATGGAAGTTTCTACCTTTGGTCGAGCGCGACCGCCTGATGAATGATTTCCTACATTTGAAGCAGAGGCAGATCACAATGAGTGAGTACGAGATCGAGTTCAGCAAACTTATTCAGTTTTCCCCCAGCTTGGTAAGCTCCAAGGCGGATTGAGTTAAGCATTTTCTTGGTGGCCTAAGAAGTGATGTCCAGCAGTTAGCAAGTGCTTATGGATCAACGAGCTATGCTGGAGTGGTGGAATCTTCTTTTAAAGTTGAGGCAATTGAGAATGCAAAGCAAAGAGCTCAGCAAATGAGAAAAGATAAGAGGAAATTGGTTGAAGGAAAGAGCCCTCAGGTACCCGGTGTTGCCGCAAGAAAGAAGAGCAAGGAGGTTTGTAACTTCTGTGGCAGGTCATGCCACCCCCTCGAAAGGTGTTCAAGAGGTTGGGAGCTCAGAAGAAGGAGCAGGTGCATGCAATTCAAGGTGCTCTCAGGAAATATTTATTCTGTTCTGCATGTAATGGCCAGGGCATGATGTTGCCCATTGCTGGGGAAAGGATAAGATTAAGGCAAGAAGTTGTTTTCTATGTGGTCAAGAAGGGCACATCAAGGCTCAGTGCCCACAGCTCCAGCCTGTGTTGCATCCAGTGCCACTCCAGGCATTTCCACTCCCTTAGCGATTGGATAAAGGCAAGGGAAAGCTGAATGTGATTTCTTCAGAGGAAGCACAGACTTCAACTCAGGTTATTTCAGGTTAGATTTCTATTTAGCCTAAATGTTTTGTTTCTAGTATAGTTTTTGCATTTGTTTTTCTTAGTTGTGTATGCTATCTCATAGGAAGATTTAAGGTGAGGAACCGCTGGGCGCGTGTTCTCTTCGACTCTGGCGCTACCCACTTATTTGTGGCTAGAGCCTTTGTGGAACGCTATCGTTTGGGTCTAGAGCGAGTTAGTGAAGTCTTTTGCATAAGGTTTCCTTCCGGTGATACTGTGGTTTAAGATCAGGGAATTTAGGATTGTCTGATTTTGTTGGGGGATTTTCTAGCGAAGGAGTTTTAAAGGTGATCGACGTGGAAGACTTTGATGTTATCCTAGGTATAGATTGGTTGTCCAGGTACGATGCAGTTATCCCGTGCAAGGGCAAGCGCTTGGACTTCGTAAAGGACGACGGTCAACCTGGGAGTGTTTTTGGTGATCCGCGCCAGAATTGTCCAATCATTTCTGCGGTACGTATTCAGAAGCTGCTTGATTCCGGCTGCTTTGCCTGTTTGGTCTCAGTAGTGAGGACTCTTATTTATGTACCACGCTTGTGGGAGATTCCTGTGGTGTGTGACTTTTCTGATGTGTTTCCTGATGATCTTCATGGTCTTCCGCTTGATAGAGATGTTGAGTTTGCTATAGATTTTGAGCCAGGTACGTGTCCTATTGTAAAGGTGCCGTACCGAATGGCCCCATGAGAGATGGAAGAGTTGCGTATCGAGCTGGATGAGTTGCTAGAGAAAGGTTTTATTAGACAGAGCTCGTCGCCTTGGGGTGCTCCTGTTCTGTTTGTGAAGAAGAAAGACGGATCGCTGAGGCTTTGCATCGACTATTGAGAGTTGAAAAAGGTTACTATTAAGAACAGGTATCCCCTGCCCAGGATAGACGATTTGTTTGATCAGTTGTACGGTAACGCGGTGTTCTCTAATATTGATCTTCATTCTGGCTACCATTAGCTCAGGATCCGTGAGTCAGATATTCCATGGACTGCTTTTCGATCGAGGCATGGGCATTTTGAATTTCTTGTTATGTCGTTTGGTTTGACCAACGCGCCCTCCACCTTTATGTATATGATGAACCAGGTGTTCAAGGACTTCCTGGATAAGTTTGTGGTCGTGTTTATCGACGATTTTATGATCTATTCCCGCAATGCTGAGGAGCATGACAAGCATCTGTGTTTGGTTTTATCTACTTTAAGGGACCACAAGCTATTCGCTAAATTGAGTAAGTGCGAGTTTTGGTTGCCTCAAGTTTCATTTCTGGGCCATGTGGTGAATAAGAGTGCGATTTCAGTTGACCAAGAAAAGATTGTTGCTGTGATTGATTGGAGTAGGCCGGGCACACCTAAGGGGATTAGGAGATTCTTGGGGTTGGCAGGCTACTACAGGAGATTTGTGGAGGGTTTCTCTACCCTAGCTGCACCTTTGACTAGATTGACTCAGAAGAATGCAGATTTTGTTTGGAGCGAGAAGTGCGAGGAAGCTTTCCTAAAGCTCAAGAACAGATTATGCACTACTCCCGTTTTGACCCTGCCCATGGAAGGCATGGATTATGATGTTTATGTAGATGCATCGCATATTGGGCTTGGATGCGTGTTTATGTAGGTCGGGAAAGTGATTGCGTATGGGTCGAGGCAACTGAAAACTGAAGAGAGGAATTACCCTACGCATGATTTAGAGTTTGCAACCGTTATTTATGCACTGAAGTTGTGGAGGCATCTGCTACATGGAGCACAGTGCAAGATTTTTACTGATCACAAGAGCTTAAATTTCGTCTTCACCCATAAGGAATTGAATCTGCGCCAGCAGCGATGGTTGGAGTATATTACCGACTACAATGTTGAGATCCAGTACCATCCGGAATAGGCTAATGTGGTGGCTTATGCCCTAAGTCTGAAGATGGGGAAGATTTTTAATCTCTATGCCGAGCTATTAGTGGAAGAATTTATTTAGATGGATATTTCTGTGGGGAGCTGCGGCTTGCAGAGTAGTTTGGTTGTAGCAGAGCCTTTTTGGATTGCGCTTACGAGGTTACATTAGAAAGATTATCCAGATCTGCTGCATTTATATCTTAGAGCTGAGAAAGGGGAGTTGCCAGATTTCTCGATTGATGATGCAGGACTTTGAAGTACCGCGGAAGATTTTGTATCCCCGCCGTCATGGATATTCGGGTTATGTTGTGCAGAGAGGTGCATAGTTCTAGTGTTGCCTACCATCCAGGATATACCAAGATGTATCATGACTTAAAGCAAATTGCCTGGTGGTATGGGATGATGGGATACATAGCCAGGTTGGTTTCTTAGTGCTCTACTTGCAAGCGCGTTAAGGCCGATCATGGAAGGCCTGGTGGAAAGTTAACTCTGTTGGAGATTCCGACTTGGAAGTGGGAGAGCATTTCGATGGATTTCATCACGGGTTTACCGAGATCTCCTAGAGGTTATGATTCAGTTTGGGTGATTGTGGACAGATTAACGAAGTGTGCTCACTTCGTACCTTATAAGATCGACTATCCAATGAAGAAAATAGCTCAGTTATATTTGAATGAAGTCATCCGATTGCATGGTGTTCCAGTCAGCATTATTTCAGACCGAGACTCCCGGTTTACATCTCGCTTCTGGAAGAGTTTGCAAGAAGGTTTGGGTATGGATTTGAGATATTCTACCGCATACTACCTGAAGACTAATGGTCAGATAGAGCGAGTTTATCAGATAGTGGAGGACATGATCAGATGCAATATTTTAGACCACAGAGGAGCGTGGGATTAGTGTTTGCGGCTAACGGAGATTGCTTATAATAACAATTATCAAGAAAGCTTGCAAATAGCCATTTGTTGGGAGGCGATGCATGACTCCCTTATTTTGGGCTGAGGTTGGCGAGAGACCTTTGTTGGGTCCGGATGTGCTTGAAGAGATGGAAACTGCTGTGAAGCTGAATCGGGAGAAGCTTCAGATAGCCTAGGAGCAATATGAGAAGAACGCCAACCGGCATAGATCTGATTTTGTGTTTGCTGTGGGGGACTTAGTATTTCTAAAGGTTTCCCCGATGATTGGAATCAAGTGGTTTGGAAAGAACCAGAAGTTGGACCTGAGGTTTGTGCACGATGTTTTTCACGTTAGCCAGCTGTGGAAATGTGTGCAGAGTGACAGGCAGGTTTTGGATTCTGTGCCATAATTAGAGCCAAATCTTTCTTATGTGGAGATGCCTGTACGCATTCTGGAGGCTCAGGATCGTATGTTGCAGAGGAAAATAATTCCTATGGTTAAGGTTTGTGGAGAAATCAGGGTGTGGAAAGAGTGACTTGGGAGATAAGGTTGGTGATGAGGAAGGCCTACCCTCATCTGTTTCACTGACTTGTGCCTGGTGTGTTTTGTGCTCTCTTTTATATAGTTTTTGCTTGGCTGTTGATTCTTCCTTCTTGATAGAAGGGTTGAGTGTTAAGTTTCGAGGCGAAACTTTCTTTTATGGGGAGTGGCTGTAACGACTCCAGTTTTTCTCTGTTTTGTTTGATTGTTGTTTGGCGTTACGATGACGCATTTCTGGCCTTTTACCGTTGTTATAGCGTGTTCTTAGCTCTTTAGGTTCCTTGAGTGGCTGATTTGTAACCTGTTTGCAAGATTCCCCAACTAGCCGGAGTCTGTTTTGGTGACTCGGCTGAGTCTCTCAGGAACTTCTTATACTTTGGCTTTGGAGGTGTTAGCCCGTGTGTTTGATCGTCAGATGTTGTTTTTGACTTCGCCGTTGTTTTCGTAGCTTGGGTGTTTAGCTACGGTGTGAGTTCTGTCGAAATCCGAGATCGTTTGTTTTCGCGTCGTTTCGACGTTTGCTTGTTAGCTAGTAGTAGTTGCTTTTGATGTACATGGCCTTGAGTGGCCGAGCATGGTAGGGATGGTGCCCTATTTTTAGGCTAAGTGTTTAGCTGTTTTCATTTCATGTATATATATATATGTAAAGATAACTAGCTAATAGTTTATGTTGTACAGAATTATGTATATAATGAAGAGCTTGGTTGCAGCTATTATATTAGTATTGAAGCTAATGATTTTGATGTATATTAATAGTTATATATTTATAAGCTTTGTTGGCTAAGTCGGTTCAGCTAGTGGCCGATTGTTTTCTTATGCTTATTCTTTTATTAGCAATAGGATGAGTTAGTGGGAGGATATATATTTAGGACCAGCTACTTCTTCCCGACGTTTCCTCGTGTGTTTGCAGATTTGGCCGGCGATTGCTGGAGGATTTAAGCTCGGTTTCCTCGTGTGTTTGCAGATTTGGCTTGCTCTCGTCTAGATCTTTCTTCCTAGGTAAGTTATGCTTGTCCTAGGGCTGCTTCTAGGAGTTAGGGTTTTCGGGTTCTCTTCTTCTTCTCTAAAAGCTCTGTTTTTGACCCTTAGGTGGCCTATCTTGCCGCCAAAGCCAGATTTCTTGTTGCAGCTGCTGCATCTTGGCGGTGAGGCAAGTGGCTCCTTTCCCTTGCCAATTTGACCCCTTTTTACTTTGTTAATTTGCTGTAATTAGCTTTGTTTTTGCTTTTAGGAGCTAGTGCAACAGTGTTTCTTTACTTCAGCCATGTCCGGTTCAGGTTGTCTAAGAATTTGGCTAATCTCTCCCTCTTTATTATCGATTTGGTGTCCAGTTGGTAGCTGGAGGTAGGGTATGGCTGAATTTATTTATAGTATAAGTCAGATGGTTGCTGTGGCCGTGTAGAAAGGGGAGGAGAGAGAGTTGCAATTAAATTTCCAACTCTCTGTTTCCAAGCATTGAGTGACCTTAGTCAGAGGTTTTAGCTTTTTAAATTAAAATTTATTCTAAGTCAAAAGCGTTGAGTAAGTGGACCTCACTCAACACCTTGGCTATTAGGCTTTTTGGCGTTGAGTGTGGTGAACTCAATCAAGCTGAAGTTTGTTTCTCCGGCTAAGTAGAAAATCATTGATGGCGTTGAGTGAGTCGAGCTCACTCAATGCCGTCATCTAGCGAAGGTTTTGAAGCTGCGTCAGGTTTGGCATTGAGTGTGTGGAGCTCACTGAATGCCGCGTCGAGTGGACTCGACGCTGTCCCTAGCTAGTGTTTTTCGCCGAGTGAGTGAAGCTTACTCAACGCCGCGTCAGGTTTGGCGTTGAGTGAGTGGAGCTCACTCAACTCCGCGTCGAGTGGACTCGACGCTTTTGCCTCGTGTTGGTTTGTTTCCTTAGGATTGTTAGTGTGACTTTTCCCTAGGGGGTGTTCGGTGTTTGGCTTGTTTTGCTTGGATGCCGACTCGTGGATTATGGCAGGTGGTGTGATTTTGAGGGCTCTGTAAGGGGTGAATTGTGTGTGTTGAGCTGTGGCCACCACCACCTAGGCCGTTTTGGGCTAGTATGGTTAGGTGTGTGGACCCTTGATCTTCCACCGGTTGTTTTCACCCTGGAGTGTTTTAAGGTCTGGCTGTTGGTGAGGGTTGTGCTGCCCACTGCGACCCAAGGTTTTCACCACGGCCAATAATTCACAAAAATTAGGAATGTTATTTCCTTTTCTTTCTTATGGCTATTTCTGTTGGTATAAATATGTCTTGTTGCTGCTACATGTTATTTTCTTTTGCAGAGCATGTTGCTATTGTACTCACACTTGGTGTTTTTTTAGTATTGTTCTTTAGACAGTGTTCTTTTCTTACTGTCATGCCTTTTCTTCTACTGATAGTATTTTGTTGCCGGGTTGGTAAACCCTTCTTTATTTATTCATGAATCTAATGCTCCACTTATTTTGATTTTATTCTTGATGAGGTGTTCCTTCTTTGAATGTCTCAGGTTAAGAGCAGTAGCCAGTTGAGCGGCTAGTTTTCTTGTGGAGCTTGCTTGTGGCCGCCTGGGTAGCTGAAATTTTTGTTCCTCATCCTTGTGAGGTAGTTTTCTTCTTTCTGTATAGACATGCATGCTCACCAGTGGGTTCGTGTCAGGTTGTTGACGCCGACTGGTGGCTTACTTGTGATGCTGGGTATGAACTGAAACTACTATATTTTCCTATTTTGGGGTTGTTCACTTGCTTTTTGGGAATGATTTATGCTAGGTTGCATGTTAGGTATTTTAAACCCTGAAAACATGACTATATGTACCTCATGCATGTCATGTTTATAAAACTAAAGCACTACTTTCCCAAGTAACGTAAAGGCTATTTTGATACTATATTAAATTTGGAGTTGTACATACCATGAGTAGACCCTTGGGGACACTTAT
This sequence comes from Platanthera zijinensis, assembly GCA_039513925.1. NCBI lineage: Eukaryota > Viridiplantae > Streptophyta > Magnoliopsida > Asparagales > Orchidaceae > Platanthera > Platanthera zijinensis. Next base: position 155,282,638 of record CM077093.1, read on the forward strand.
GCTCATTTAGAATATCAACTAAACCAAAGTATTTTTCGCTAAGTATAAATATATTTTAAATTGTGGACTAGTTGATCCACTGTGCCGAGGGATACAACCATCAAATTTCACTAGTTTTCTTCCATATTAAACTATGTTTTTTCTTCAAAGATAGGGAGTCTGGAGTTTTGCCTGAACGTGTGCAGTTATACCCTGCACGTCGTGGCATCATGACACATATTTTTTCTTACTCTGATATGATTTAATTATTGAGAAAATGCGGGTTGTGATAGCAGCCAAGGATGAAGCCTTATACTTAGCTTCCGTAGTAGAGACGGACACCGAGTCTTGCTTCTGGCTACACCACGAGATGCTCGCTGATCCACAAGTGAACACATAACCCGAAGGTTATCTTCGATCATCTGAATCACCACCATAATCAGCATCCGTATATCATAGAAAAGAAAAACCTGAGTCCCTCCTATAAAGGAGTCCCATATCAGAAGCTGCATTGACATACTTCAAGATATTCTTTGCCTCCATAAGGTTAGACTTTCTTGGCTCTGCAATAAACCGACTTACTCGACCAACAATGTAAGAAATGTCTAGTCTCGTAATCTTCAGGTAGATCATGCTCCCTACAAGAGCTCTGAACACCAAAGGATCATGAGGAATCCTTCCTTATTCTCATAGAAGCTTCAGCCCTTGATCTAGAGGAGTAGAGCAAACCTTTCCTTCACTCATGCCGAAAAAGTTCACAATGCGATCTGCATATCCTTTCTGGCATATGAGAATCCCGCTCTCCTTGCTTTATACTTCTACACCAAGAAAGTGATAAAGCTCTCCCAAGTTTTTCATCTCGAAGCAAATAACAAGCTCAGCCCTGAGCCCAGCTACTTCCTACTCTGAATTCCCTGTGATGATCATGTCATCAACATACAGTAAGATAAAGACTTGAAGCTCCCCCTTCTTCTTGATGAATAAGCTAGAATCCGAGTTAGAAGGTATCCGCATAATTGAAGGTATTCTGCTATCTTCCCATACCAAGCTCTTGGAGCTTGCTTCAACCCGTAGAGAGCCTTCTTGAGTTTGCAGACGTAATCCGGATGAACTTCAGAGACAAAACCAAGCGGCTGATCCATGAAGATGTCCTTATCAATCTCCCCGTAAAGAAAGGTCTTCTTTACATCAAGCTGCCACATCCTCCATCCTTGGTCAACTACCAAGGCGATTACCACTCGAATCGAAGTCATCTTTTCAACTGGACTAAACGTCTCCTCATAGTCCTCTCCAAACTGCTGTGAGAATCCTCGAGCAACAAGGCGAGCCTTGTACCATTCAACGCTGCCATCAGCCTACTTCTTAAACTTGTGCACCCACTTGCAAGTCACTGGAGTAATGCTATCAACCCTGGGCACAATGTCCCAAGTTTAATTCTTCTTAAGAGCATCCATCTCCTCTTCCATGATAGCTTCCCACTCCTTGACTCCAGTAGACTCATTGAAGCTTGAAGGCCCTCGCTCATCAAGAGGGCCTGCAAAGAAATAGGAGACAAAACTCACTGTATTCCCTTCACAATAACGAGTTGGTTGCTTGATGACACTCTTTGATCTCCGAAGAGGTTGCTCCTTGCTCACCACTTCCGTTTCTTCTTCAAGCTAAGCTCCATCTATGGGCAAACTTTGAGCAATGCTCCCCTGGTTTCCTGAACCAGAAGACTCTGCCCCAGAGCTCTAAGCAATAGGAGCAGCTGGTGAAACAGCAAGCTCTTCTTGAAGCACTTCGGCAACCACCTGCTCGTCATCAACCTTGATCTCTGGTAACTCAACCAAGCTTCCTCCATACGATGTCAGTTCATCAAAGACCACATCTCTTGATACAATAGACTTTTTCATCGCAGGATCTATGCACTTCCATCCCTTCTTCCGCTCATCATAGCCTTCAAAAACAAGTTTCCTTGCCTTTGCATCAAGCTTGTTTTTTAAAGCATCCGGGATATACACATAGCAAGTTAATCCAAACACCCAAAGGGGTTCCACGCTTGGCTTCTCCTTCAGCAACATATCAAAGAGAGACTTCATATTGATCGGACTGAGAGGCATCTGATTAATGACATATGTTGAACCAGACATTCCCTCCACCCAAAAGGACCTTGGGATACTCTTTGAATGAAGTCAGCATTTGCAGGTCTCCGTCAGATGGAGGATCTTCCTTTCTGTAACACCATTTTATTGTAGAGTATGAGCACAAGTAAGCTCTCTCTGGATCCCGTGCTTCCTGCAAAAATTAGAAAACTCAGAGGAGATGAATTCTCTGCTGTTGTCAGTTCTAAAGTTTTTGATCCGCGGGTCAAGCTGGCCCTCCACCAGCTCCTTTAACTCCACAAATAATTTGAAGGCTTCCTACCTCTCCTTCAAAAAATATACCCAAGTATACCTTGAGTAGTCATCAATAATCACAAGCATGTACCTGCTGCTACCAAGAGTAGCAGTGACCGTTGGCCCCATCAGATCACCATGGATAACCTCTAATGGTGCTTTACTTCTTGTCTGGGACTTATCAAACGGAAGGAGATGAGCCTTTACATAATGAAATCCTGCACAAACATGGTCATCACCGAAGGAGGATAGCTTAGGCAAGCCTTTCACAAAGCTTCTCCTTGAAATAGCTTTCAGCTTATCAATCGCTACATGCCCGAGCCTGTCATGCCAAATAGTAGCGCTATCGTTTTCCCTCATCCGATCAATATAGGAGCTTGTTGCAAGAACAAACAAGTCCTTTACTCTCCTTCCAATTTGAGCAACATCAGCTTTAACTACTGATATGTTGCGGAGAAACTTCACTTCTGTTTTATCAAACAAAACCTGATATCCTGCATCTACTGCGTTAGTTACCGAGAAGAGATTCTTCTTCATGCCCGGTATATGATAGACACTCCTTAGTGTGAGTGGACCCTGATCACTACCCACAAAAACTACACCCTCCTTCTTTATAGTATGAATAGTATTATCAGTAGTAATGATAGCTTCGTTACCTGAGTAAGTTTGCAGCGAGGAGAACTTTTACTTGTCTCCGGTGAGGTGAAGACCACACCTGGAGTCCAAGATACAGTCATCTTCAAAGTCAATGGCGGACAAATCACGGACACAAGTGCCTGTCATGAAAGCTCTACCCCAACCAGCTTCCTCAATGCTAGAGAAAGCTTCCTCCTTGCCTACAACATGCCCAGGTTGCAACTTGACCTTGTAGTCAAGCTAGAATTGAATCAGCTAAAAAAACTGATGCATGCCACTATCCGCTAATGTGAATACTTTAGCATTCTAACACGCGAGACGTCTAACACCCACGAAGACAACCACACAAAACTCAAACGCAGCGCACTAATATGCAAACTAAACAAGTAAACCAACACGGTAGCCACACCGTCGGAAAGATCGGACAAGCGGCTAAAGGCCGTTATCCTTTCTAGCAAAAGGGACCCACCCGGTCCAGACGATCGATGTTGTACCAAAGAAGATCTACCGGAAAACACGATCGAGAAATGGTAGATCTCCCCCAACAAAAAGGTGCGGGGTTCGCCAAACCCTTTTCGGAAATAAAGCGTAGTGATGTTGCAACACTTAAAGCAAAACCCATGAAAAATCAACGATTCGCAAGCAACGCAAAAATTACTCCAGCCGCTAGAAAAATCAAGAGGGAAACACACGGAACTGGAGAGATTCGTTACCCAAGTCGGAATGGATGATTTCCGACTGTTTTACCAAGGGATCACTCGCCCACGTCTCCGCCGGAGTTTTGCCGGATGGAGTAAGAGATTCCGCCGTCGCCGCGTCACGCCGTCTCCAAGTTCCTCGGAGCAAGAAACACTCCACCTCCACCCAAGGGAAGGTAGTCGGCCAAGAGGATGGGAGATGGTGGTCGGCCAAGGATGGTGGTGGCCGATCGGGTTGAAGGTGGGTAGTCGGGTAAGGGGCGGCTTGTGAGGAGGAGGTGGTGTTGAGGATGTAGATAGGGAGAGGGGAGAAAGGGAAGAGGAAGTGGGCGGCTTTTGGGAATGGAGAGAGGGGGAGGCCGAACTAGTGAGGAGGAAGAGAGAGAGTGTAGGGGCGGCTAAGAAGAGGAGAAGTAGAGAGATAGGTTTAGGGTTTTCTTAATTCTTCTTCAATACTTCAAAAGGAAACATCCTATGCCTATTTATAGGCTTACAACCATCATCCGGCTATTAGCAGCCCAAAATGAAAATAAAGCTAATAATGTTTTTTTTAAACTTAAAGGAACTAATAAAATGCCTAAACAAGTGGCACAACAAATACGATAAATAAAATGACATAAATAAAAGGATTAGATGGGCTTGAGCCGAGGGCAGAGATTATCACGTCGCCCCGAGTGGGCACCATGGCGACGCGAGTCCTTTGTTGGAGATGAGGGAGGGTCTTCAGCAAGCTGCGGTTCGTCGTCTCCACCAATCCTCCCCCCCTTAAAAGGACTCATCACCGATGAGTTGTCTTGCAGATATCGTCGTAGAAGAGCATCATCGAAGAGCGCGACCTCGGATTCCGGGAGCCAAGAGTCATCCGAGGCGGGGCGACCACGCCAACGAACCAAGAAACGTCGCACGTCGCCATCCGAAGTGGGAAGTACATCATCCTGTAGAATCCTGTCGGGCAAGAAAGCTGTCCTGGCAAACCTGGGAAAAGCATTAGGTAGTAATGGGGGAAAATCTAATTCATCAACATACGGCGTACCTCCTTTGGAGACCGACGGAACGAGTGATCCCGTACCCCACTCAGTCTTACGCCCAAGAGAATCTGTAGTAGATGTAAACGAGGAGGAAGATAATTCTAGCGGCGGAGCAATATATGGCGTTAAGTCCGAAACATTAAAAAAAGGGGAAATACCCCAATCAGTGGGTAATTCCAAAAGAAATGCATTTTCGCCTAACTTGTTGGGTACATTGGAAAATGTGTACCTGATTTGAAGAAGCCCAACCTAGCTCAATGATATACATCAAGGTGTATTTGATGTTGTTTTGAGTTGACATGTGCAGGTGAAGAATTGATAAAGTATGCAGAAAAATTCTAAGTCCAAGTGTCGACACAGAGAAGGATGTGTCGACACATAGAAGAAACTAGTCGACACAACACTGGGAAGCAGTGTCGACACATAGCAGTTAGTCTACAACTACACTGGGAAAAAGTGTCGACACAGAGGAAGTGGGTCGACACATAGCAGTTAGTCTACAACAACACTGGGAATTTGTGTCGACACAGAAGAAGTAAGTCGACACAACACTGGGAATTTGTGTCGACACAGAAGAAAAGCGTCGACCTCAACATTGGGAAAATGTGTCGACACAGAAGAATATAGTCGACCTCAAGTTTGTCGACACCGGCAAAATGTGTCGACACAGAAGAATATAGTCGACCTCAAGTTTGTCTACACCAGCAGAATGTGTCGACACATTGTGATTGAGTCAACACATTATAGCAGTGTTAGAAGAAGACTGTGTCGACACCTGAAGGCTAAGTCGACACTTACTAAGTTATGATTCTACAACAACTGTGTCGATACACAGGACTTGTGTCGACACACTGAAGTGTCAAGACCAAGTTATTTTCAGAAGAAGCTGTGTCGACTCAAAGGCAACTTAGTCGACATCACTGAAGACTGTGTCGACACCAAAGTCAATTGTGTCGACAGAGATAGACAGATGGTCTTGACACTTTCTGACAGACTGTCTCGACAACTTGTGGTTCAAGACTAAGGCACAGGACTTGTTTGAAGACTTGACAGCTGTGGGTTGCCACCGGTTAACTGAAGCTGTCAGACTTGTCAGAAAACGGTTAGAAACCGGATCAGCCGGTTACCATGAAGAAAGTCTATAAATAGACAGATTCAGGAGGAGAAAAACTAACCCTTGAAAACATTGTTGAGAATCATAAAGTTGAGAAGGATTACAATTCGATTCATTTCAAGAAAGTGCTAGGCACTTAAGAAGATCTTCTCCAGAAGATCTAAGAAGACTATCTAAGGATAGATCAAAGAAGAGTTCTAATCAGAATTCAGAAGAATCATTCAAAGTGCTGGATAGAGAGAGATCAAGCCAGGATTTGAAGAAGAAGAAAGAAACCACCAGTGGATTCTCAAGAAGCTGTTTGGAAATCAACTCAGCTAAGTTCATATTCAAGAAGCTTTGAAGAAAGCTCAGATACAGTTGATTTCATCAGCTGATCAAGAATTGTCTTGGCCTTTTCTCTCTCAATTTAGGCAAGACAGTTAAATAATCTTTTCTATATTTCTGTAGGATCTGTTTACACAGATCTGAGTTGTAAGCCTGTGTTATAAAGGCTGAGTGTAGGAGTGTTGAACTCTGAGTGGTAGGGCTGTTTGCCTGAGTGTAGGAGAAGGGTCTTCTCTGAGTTGTAGGCCTTGGGGCAAGGCTGAGGTAGGGCTGTTGTGCCTGAGTTGTAGGAACCAGTTGGGTTCTGAGTGGTAGGATCTGTTGATCTGAGATTAGTGGAAGTTTGGCCGAATCTAGCATACTGCTAGATAGGTGAAGGGGGAAAGTGGATGTACCCAGACCTTGGGGAACCACTATAAAACATTGTGCAATCTGTGATGTTTTATTTTCTGTGATTGCTGTGATTATTGTGTTAGCCATTAAATTGAATTCTGCTTAGAAGTTTTTATACAGAAGAAGAACCTATTCACCCCCCCCCCCCTCTAGGTGTTTAGATTGTCTTGAAAGTAAAACTATCAAGTGGTATCAGAGGGAGGTTCCTCAAAAAGGACTTAACAGTCTGAGGTAGATCTGAAAGGCAGATTCAAGATTCAAGAAGATGGGTTCTGGAGAGAATCATAAGGAGCTAGGGTCAATGAAATTACCCATATGCAAGAAAGAAATTTTTGGAATTTGGAAAGAAAGAGTCAGACTGTTTATGGAAGCATCTGATCCAAGAATTTACATCACAGTACAGGAAGGCCCTTCATTCCAATGAAGGTATCAGTTCTTGATGCAAATATCCAAACTCCAAAGAGTTATTCAGAAATGACCAAGGATGAAATCATCTTGGCAACCATGGATAAAAGAGCTCAGAACATTATTGTTAGTGCCATAGATGATTCAACATTTCAGAATCTGATTCACTACAAGACCTCCAAGGAGATGTGGGACACATTGATTGTCTACATGGAGGGATCTGAAGAAGTAAGGCTGGACAGGAAGTCTATGCTAAATCAGGAGTATGAAAGCTTTAGACAAGGAAAATCTGATAGCATAACTGAGTGCTATAAGAAATTCTATAGAATTGTGAATGAGCTAATATCCTATGGAAGAGTCTTCAGTACCTATGAACTGAATGACAAATTCTTAAGATACTTATCAAAGGATTGGGATACAAAGATCTGTGCCATAAGAGAAGTGGCTAAATTGGCAGAGATATCTCCTCAAACCCTGTTTGGAAAGTTGCTATCCTATGAAATGCAACTTATGGTGAGGAAGGAGGAAAGAAACTCAAGAGGAGAGCATAGAGAAAAGACTGTGGCATTCAATGCTAAAGCCACTAGAAAGAATAGGAGGATATCACCATCTCCTCCTAAGGAAGTTACAGAAGATAGTTCTGAAAATTCAAACAAGGGTTCTGAAAGCTGTGATTCAGATGCAGATTTTGCTGCATTCACAAGACAATTCCAGAGGTTCTTGAAGAAGAAGCAGTGGAAGTCTAGGCCTTCCCCATCACAGCAAGATGATGACTATTATAAGAAGAAAAGGTCATCAAGGAAAGAGAAGAGCAGATCAAAACCCAGCAAAGCCACTACTTCAAAGATTGTCTGTTATTGTTGCAATAGGCCTGGACATGTAGTGGCTGATTGTCCTGACAAGAGAAAGGAATCTTCAGAAAAGAAGAAGACTTATCAGAAAGGCAAGAAGGAGAAATCCTTTGTAGCAAAGAAAGATAAGAGTCTATCAGACCAGTCAACTTCAGAATCAGGATCTGAAGCTGAAGCATATATTGGAATATATGCTGCATCTGAGGAAGAGGAGTTTATGCAGTTGCTAGACTCCATCAATGAACATCAATGCATGGGGTTGATGACAAGATCAGAAGAGGACATATGCCAGAATCAGTCTGGTCCTAATGAGGTAAAATGTCCTTCCAGTACATCTGTTTGTAGTACAAGTGAAGAATCAGCTACATCTGCATCAAGTGATGAAGATGCATCTGAATCTGAAGGAGATGTCTATCAATTGATAGATAAGTATGGGGACTTGTTGCAGGCCCTTAAGAAAAGCAAGAACCTGGTTAAATCTCAGGCTCAGGAAATTGCTGAACTAAGGGTTGCAACAACTGAGTTAGAAAAAGTCCTTGATCAAAAATTAAATGAAATTGCCAAGCTGAAGAATATAACTATTATTCAGATGGGCACAATTAATTATACTAATGATCAAGTGAAGAGTCTGGAGGCCAGACTTAGAATTGAAAGGGATTTAGTGGCTAGTTACTCTAAGCCAAAATCTGTCTTACCCTTGATAGATGAATTTGTCACTCAAAAGGGTAAGGCTGGATTAGGATTTAAAGGTAACTCCAGGGCTGGCAGATTCAAGAGGAAAGGCAAAGCTCCTGTTCAGCCACTAAACCTTTCAGTCCCCATAAAGTTTAGTAAGGTGAAAGTGCCTTCTAACAAATATGATCATGAAGACATTCAAGGTCATATTAAGACTAATGTTCTGAAGAACAAGGGTGTAAATGCAAGCAGGCCTACCTATGGTCATAAACCCAATGGTTTTAAGAAATCAGTAGGTGAAGTTGCAACAGCACCAGCAATGAACAGAAATTCTTCTGATAAGGATGTATCTAGATCTAGATACAATAAGTTTGAATATTGGTGCTGTGGCAAAAGAGGCCATTTTGCATTAGACTGCTGGTATAACACAAGTGTTATAAAGAATAATAGTCTACCTGTTAGAAGAGGTTATGATAGCTTTATTAATGCTAACCTGAACCAAGGACCCAAGACTTACTTGGGTTCTAAGGGTAAGTAATTCTGTGTTGCAGGATAGTCCAAGTGCTCATGCCCCTATATGGTACTTGGACAGTGGTTGCTCCAGGCACATGACTGGAACAAAGGGGCTGATGAAGGAGTATTCATCTGTCAAAGATGGACCTAAAGTGATCTTTGGTGGATCTGAGAAGGGAGTCATCAAAGGGTTTGGTAACATTTCTTCTAACCTAATTACTATCACCCAAGTGGCCTATATAAAAGGTTTGAAACATAATCTAATAAGCATAAGCCAGCTGAGTGATCTAGGATATGACATTTCATTTGGTAAGAATGGATGTCATATCAAAAGGTCAAGTGATCAAGAGATCATATTGACTGGGTATAGGAAGAGAAATGTATATTGCCTTAATTTTGAATGTGAGAATAAGGCTTCTCCCATTTGTCTTGTAGCTGATGACAATGCTTCCCATTGTGTTAAGTGGCACAAGAGATTGACTCATCTAAACTACAAGACAATTGGCCAACTCATGAGTAAAGAACTAGTGAGGAATGGGCCTCAAGTTAAGTGTATAAAGGAAGGGGTATACTCAGCTTGTCAAAAGGGCAAGCAGACAAAATCCTCATTTCAAAGCCTTGAAAACAAGGATTCTGTGAGGTGCTTATACCTCTTGCATATGGATCTTTTTGGTCCTATGCCAGTTCATAGTCTAGGTAGGAAGGTCTACACTTTTGTGGTTGTAGATGACTATTCTAGATTTACATGGGTGTTCTTTCTGAGACAAAAATCTGAAACCCCAAGTGTATTACTTAATTTTGTAAAGCAAATTCAGAATGAACTGAATAGTACAGTGGTCAAAATCAGAAGTGACCATGGTACTGAGTTTCAATCTGAAAGCATGACAAGATTATGTGAGGACTTTGGGATTTTTCAAGAGTTCTCCTCACCAAGAACACCTCAGCAAAATGGGATTGCTGAAAGAAAGAATAGGACATTAATTGAAGCTGGTAGAACTCTATTGAGTGACACCTCACTCCCAGAATATTTCTGGTCTGAGGCAGTTAACACTGCTTGTCATGTCATCAATAGGGCTTCTATCACCAAAAGCCACAGAAAGACTCCCTATGAGATTGTGAAAGGCAGAAAACCAAATCTATCCTATTTTAGGATCTTTGGTTGCAAGTGCTATATACTTAACAATGGCAAGTCATATTTGACTAAGTTTGCTGCCAAATCCCAGGATGGGATATTTGTTGGGTACAGCACAAATAGTAAGGCCTATAGAGTCTTCAACTTAACTACTCAAGTTGTTGAAGAATCTGTGCATGTTGTATTTGATGAAACAAGATTAATCAATTGTGAGTTGCCTTGTAGATCAAATGACTCAACAGGTATAAGCAAGAGGATGGACAAGCTCTCCATTGCTGAAGCTTCAAAGGAAGATGGAGCATTGGAAAATGAAGGCTGCTGTCCAGGGGGAGTACAAGAGATAATGGAAGCTGATGAAAACCAAGAGGTTTAGCAGAATGAAGAAGCTGGAGATGCTCAACCTGAAGGGAATCTTCCTCCAGCTATAAGATATCTAAGAGATCATCTTGCTGATCAGATAATTGGTGATCCAAGACAAGGAGTGCAAACTAGAAGCAGAAATCAAAGCACAGTTTTGCATTCAAGTTTTTTGTCTCAAATGGAACCTAAGAAGTTTGAAGAAGCTATCCAAGACCAGCACTGGATTGATGCTATGCAAGAGGAGCTAAATCAATTCAGAAGGTGCAAAGTCTGGGAGCTTGTTCCTAAACCAAGAGGCCACAACATAATTGGCACTAAGTGGATCTATAGGAACAAGCTAGATGAAAGTGGGATAATAGTGAAGAATAAAGCAAGATTGGTTGCAAAAGGATACAGGCAGGAAGAAGGGATTGACTTTGATCAAACCTTTGCTCCAGTAGCAAGGCTGGAGGCTATCAGAATATTCCTTGCCTATGCAGCCTATCAAGACTTCAAAGTATACCAGATGGATGTGAAGTCAGCATTTCTCAATGGTGATCTTAAAGAAGAAGTATATGTAGAGCAGCCATCAGGTTTTGTAGATTCTCTTAAACCTGATTCTGTGTATTAGCTTAGGAAAGCTTTGTATGGGTTAAAACAAGCTCCAAGGGCTTGGTATGAAACCCTGTCTACCTTCCTCATTGAGAATAAATTCTCAAGAGGAAAGATAGACAAAACTCTTTTCCTTAGGGAATCCAAAGGCAAGATCATCTTAGTTCAGATCTATGTTGATGACATAATCTTTGGATCTACTGAAAACAACCTTTGTAAAAAGTTTGCCAAACTTATGCAAGGGAAGTTTGAAATGAGCAGTATGGGAGAACTTAAGTTCTTCTTGGGACTCCAAGTAAGACAGACTGATGATGGATTGTCCATATCCCAGTCTAAGTTCACCAAAGAATTAATTAAGAAATATGGTATGGAGTCATCCTCCACCATGAGAACTCCTATGAGAACAAGTATGCCTATATGCAAAGATGAGGCAGGTAAACCTGTTCATGAATCATTGTATAGAGGAATTGTTGGGTCTTTACTATATCTCACTGCTAGTAGACCAGACATTATGTATGCAACATGTGTCTGTGCTAGGTACCAAGCCTGCCCTAAAGAATCTCATTATACTGCAGTCAAAAGGATTCTGAGATATCTAAAGGGCACTCCTAATCTAGGCCTTTGGTACCCTAGGAATAGAGATTTTCTACTAACAGGCTATTCAGATGCAGATTTTGCAGGATGTAGAGAGAACAGGAAAAGTACTACAGGTACTTGTCAATTCCTGGGAGGAAGACTAATATCATGGAGTAGTAAGAAGCAGACCAGTGTGGCAATTTCCACAGCTGAGTCAGAGTATGTTGCTGCTGGAAGCTGCTGTGCACAACTATTGTGGATGTAGCATCAGCTTAAGGATTATGGTATTCAGGTAAGTAGAACACCCCTTTTATGTGATTCTAAGAGTGCTATTTCTATTGCTAATAATCCAGTTTCTCATAGTAGAACTAAGCATATAGAAATCAAATACCATTTTCTTAGAGAACATGTAGAAAAAGGAGACATCTCATTGAAATTTGTAAAAACAGATTATCAAATTGCAGATGTATTTACTAAGCCTTTAGATGAAACCAAATTCAATAAATTCAAAATTGAATTAGGTATGTTAACCATTGATTAATGTATTAACAAAATCATTAACAATACAATTGAAGTGGTATTTAAGTAAGTTAAAGTAATAACAACATAAATAAGTGTTAAAAAAAGGGCACATTGAAGTAACACTTACAAGTGGTGTTGAACCAACTGAAATTGGCTAAGTAAGAATGTGTCGACACATTCAGTAATAATGTGTCGACTCAGAGAAATAATGTCGACAAGTCAGAAATATTGTGTCGACACAGAGAATATGTGTCGACACTTAAGAGTTATATTGTCGACTTAACCAGAAATGTAATGTCGACTCAACCAGGATAATGGTGTCGACACTTACAGAATATGTGTCGACACTTATCCTTAGAGTCGACACAGAATTTCTGTCTATCTACTATGTATCCAAGGTGTCGACATAACCACAAATTGGTGTCGACACATAGTAGGCCGGAGTAATGTCGAGACAATAGAAGTTTGTGTCGACACATTCCATCTGTGTCGACACATTTAGTCTGTTTTTGGCGCCTTTTGAACTTCTTTCAACAGAAGGTATAAATAGGTGAAAAACACTTTCTGTCGACACGCTTCCAAGGTTTTCGAGACTAAAACCATGTGTCGACAGTCTATCTTTCTCTCTTCTCTCAAGCTTTCTCGACGAATCGATGGCGCCAAGGATTGAAGACAACGTCAATCAGGGGTATGAGTTGGTGTGACAGGCCTTTGCAGATGCGCCGCCAGATGTTCAAGGTGTTATCACCCTCCTCTCCGAGTCAGGGTTAGAATTTCTAATCTCAGAACCGACTAAAATCTGGAAGAAGGAGGTGCACGAGTTCTTTATCTCTGCATCAGTCCACTCAAATGGCCTCAAGATTAAGTCTAATGTTCAAGGGACTAAGGTGAAGATTACTCCAAGAAATTTAAGAAAGATCTTTCAATTACAAGTAGTTGAGAATGAAGAGGAAGTTCCTAGTTCTAAGACAAGGGAAGCCCTTCAATGGTGTGGACTGGACTCGAGCATGAAGATTGGAGCTGCATTCAACAGGAAGGGTATGAATCAGCAAGGGAAGTTCTTGTCTGAAATTGTTGGGAAAGTGATCCTCTGCAAGACAGGTGGACATGATAGGATTTCTGCCTATATGTTCAGCCTTATGACCAGGATTGTTTTTACAATTCCTACTGATTGGTCAGGAGTACTCTTTGACAAGATCAAAGAAGGAATCAAGAAGCCCAACATGGCTAGAATCATGAGCTTATATATCACTGGAATGATTCCTGAAGTGATGCAGCAACTACCAGGGACTAAGATCAATCATATGAGAAGGATGGATATGAGACTGTTCTCTAGGTGGGATAGGGTGCTGTCCAAGGATGTGCCTGAAGAGAGCAGGCCAGACACCCCTGTGAAATCCCCTTCTCAAACTCAAGAAACTGAACAACAACAAGAAGACCCACTCAGAACACAGGTTGAAGAACAGCCTGACTCAACTATACTCCAGCAAGTGTCAACACCTGCACAGATACAGGGGGAGCCAGTTCACTCTCCTGCTCAAAATGTATCTACTCCTGATCAGGTACAAGTGTAGGGGGAGCTAATGTATTTTACTATAAAAGACATTGCTCATATTCTTATTACTGCACAGGTTCAGGGGGAGCTGTTGTCAGTACAAGTGCAAGAGGAAGCACAGTTAGACTTATCTCAAGATTTAACTGCTGCTGAAGTTACAGCTCAACTGGAATTTACTCTGGAGGAGTTATTCCCTGATGCTGATACTACTACTGATAAAGAAGGAGGACAAGAAATTGAGAAGTCCATAGGTATGGAAATTGATCAAGAAGCTGAAGTTGAGCCACAGGTTGAGGGGGAGCCAGTGGATGTTGAGACTGAGCAACAGGTCACTGGGACAGATACACTTCATCCTCCTCAAGAAAGAATTCACCTAGATACTTCATCTGATACTGAAACTGAAGAAGCCAGGCTGGCCAAGAAAAGAAAACTTGTTGTATTTAAGAGAAGAAGCAAGAATTATAAGCAGGCTTTACAGACAACACCTCAACAAGTATCTCCTGCCTTTGATCATAACAAGTTTATGGTAGATCTACAGGTGAAATTGGATGAACAAAGAATGGCTCTGGAAAAGTATGTTGATGAAAATAGCAAGTCACTTCAGTTTGACTTAGCTCAGGATATAAAGTCCATCCAGTTTCAAGTCAACATGCATAAAAAAGAAATGACAGATTGCTTCCAAAAGGGAGGCCATGCTGTGGTTTATCTTGCTCAACAACAGGAGGCTATTACTAAAAAGGTAGATGATGTTGCCCTGAAGCAAAGCTATGTCTTGGAAAATCAGTTAAGAATGAATGATAATTTAACTGAATCTCATCATGAGATAATAGAGGAAGTGAAAAAGATTGTTCCAGGCCTGCCTGCAGATAAAACAAAAGAAAAGGAAGAGTTTAATAAGCAATTTCAAGATGCCATTGCCTCAGTACAAACTGCTATCTCCACCTGCCAACAGGAAATATCAACCAAGCTGCAAAAGTTGAAACCATTTTACAAAGATGGTATAAATTATCTAGATGGCCAAATAAGGTTTCAGAAGGATGATCTTAGAGATCATATGACCAGAGAAGTCATAAAGGGGGAGAGGTTATTGATTCATGCAGGCCAAGAGCACTCTAAATGGGTGACAAATAGTATAAGAGCCACCTTGGGATGTCCACCCTTGTGTGATGATGATATGATGGCTGAATCAGGCATTCAAGCAGGACTACTTGAAGGCAACCAACCTGAGGTTGCCTAAGTTATTTACCCCCCTTCTGATTTTGATATTCTGGATAAGCAAGTGCAGGATATGTATAGTCCTCCAAAGGAGGTGAATAATGTTGTGATTGAGAAAGTTGAGATGCCAGAGGCCTTCCTGAAAGAACAGCAAGATGCTCTATTAGCAAAGAAGAGATTTAGAGAGCAGGCTGCACTTAAGCCAGATTATGAGCAGTGGAGTCCTACTTCAAGGAACATAATACTCACTGCATGGAAGGCTGTACAAGACAAAGTTCATGAAAGAGGGAAGTGGTACAATGAAATAGAATGGCAGAAGTATGAGGCAAGACAGGAAGCAATAGTACAATTCAGAAGGAAAGCTAAGCTGGGGAGGCTGACACCTTATGCTAAGGAGCCAAGCAAGTACTTCCCAAAGCCTTTTCACTATTTTGAAAGGCAAAGGCTCAAGGAAGAAGCTAAGAAGAAAGCTGATCTAAAAGGAAAGAAGATAGCTGAAGAATCAGAAGCTCCTGTGACAGCTAAAATTCAATCTGGCAAAGGGATTATCATTAAAGAGCCTGATCAATCCTGATTGTGTTTTAGTTCCTTCATAATGTTTTGTAATGTTGTGATGTGATCATTAAATGTAAAACAATGTAATCAAACATTACCCAGTAATAAACAAAATATTGTTTAAGTCTATGATAGATTGATTTATCTATGATGTTTTTATTATTTTGTTTATAATTAAGTATCCCTGTGTTTTTTTGTCATATATCATCATTTAGTACTGTTTATAAATGGTGTATATCATTGGCTATAAGGGTTATGACTTCTCCAAATAGGGGGAGATTGTTGGGTACATTGGAAAATGTGTACCTGATTTGAAGAAGCCCAACCTAGCTCAATGATATACATCAAGGTGTATTTGATGTTATTTTGAGTTGACATGTGCAGGTGAAGAATTGATAAAGTATGCAGAAAAATTCTAAGTCCAAGTGTCGACACAGAGAAGGATGTGTCGACACATAGAAGAAACTAGTCGACACAACACTGGGAAGCAGTGTCGACACATAGCAGTTAGTCTACAACTACACTTGGAAAAAGTGTCGACACAGAGGAAGTGTGTCGACATATAGCAGTTAGTCTACAACAACACTGGGAATTTGTGTCGACACAGAAGAAGTAAGTCGACACAACACTGGGAATTTGTGTCGACATAGAAGAAAAGCGTCGACCTCAACATTGGGAAAATGTGTCGACACAGAAGAATATAGTCGACCTCAAGTTTGTCGACACCAGCAAAATGTGTCGACACAGAAGAATATAGTCGACCTCAAGTTTGTCTACACCAGCAGAATGTGTCGACACATTGTGATTGAGTCGACACATTATAGCAGTGTTAGAAGAAGACTGTGTCGACACCTGAAGGCTAAGTCGACACTTACTAAGTTATGATTCTACAACAACTGTGTCGACACACAGGACTTGTGTCGACACACTGAAGTGTCAAGACCAAGTTATTTTCAGAAGAAGCTGTGTCGACTCAAAGGCAACTTAGTCGACATCACTGAAGACTGTGTCGACACCAAAGTCAATTGTGTCGACACAGATAGACAAATGGTCTCGACACTTTCTGACAGACTGTCTCGACAACTTGTGGTTCAAGACTAAGGCACAGGACTTGTTTGAAGACTTGACAGCTGTGGGTTGCCACCGGTTAACTGAAGCTGTCAGACTTGTCAGAAAACGGTTAGAAACCGGATCAGCCGGTTACCATGAAGAAAGTCTATAAATAGACAGATTCAGGAGGAGAAAAACTAACCCTTGAAAACATTGTTGAGAATCATAAAGTTGGGAAGGATTACAATTCGATTCATTCCAAGAAAGTGCTAGGCACTTAAGAAGATCTTCTCCAGAAGATCTAAGAAGACTATCTAAGGATAGATCAAAGAAGAGTTTTAATCAGAATTCAGAAGAATCATTCAAAGTGCTGGATAGAGAGAGATCAAGCCAGGATTTGAAGAAGAAGAAAGAAACCACCAGTGGATTCTCAAGAAGCTGTTTGGAAATCAACTCAGGTAAGTTCATATTCAAGAAGCTTTGAAGAAAGCTCAGATACAGTTGATTTCATCAGCTGATCAAGAATTGTCTTGGCCTTTTCTCTCTCAATTTAGGCAAGACAGTTAAATAATCTTTTCTATATTTCTGTAGGATCTGTTTACACAGATCTGAGTTGTAAGCCTGTGTTATAAAGGCTGAGTGTAGGAGTGTTGAACTCTGAGTGGTAGGGCTGTTTGCCTGAGTGTAGGAGAAGGGTCTTCTCTGAGTTGTAGGCCTTGGGGCAAGGCTGAGGTAGGGCTGTTGTGCCTGAGTTGTAGGAACCAGTTGGGTTCTGAGTGGTAGGATCTGTTGATCTGAGATTAGTGGAAGTTTGGCCGAATCTAGCATACTGCTAGATAGGTGAAGGGGGAAAGTGGATGTACCCAGACCTTGGGGAACCACTATAAAACATTATGCAATCTGTGATGTTTTATTTTCTGTGATTGCTGTGATTATTGTGTTAGCCATTAAATTGAATTCTGCCTAGAAGTTTTTATACAGAAGTAGAACCTATTCACCCCCCACCCCCTCTAGGTGTTTAGGTTGTCTTGAAAGTAAAACTATCAAGCTGCTTTAAGATCCGAAAAGGACCCACTCGCCGGTCCGCTAACTTTTTTAAGGTGCCCGAAGGCAACCGTTCAGGGATGAGACGGACCATGACTAAATCGCCGACTTTCAGGGGAGACGCTCGTTTATGTGTGTTGGCATGAACTAAATAGGATGCATATTGAGTGGTAAGCGTTTCATTAATGTGTTTATGCAGGTCATGGATGTGAGAGGCAAAATCTTGTGCGAATTGGCTTGATTTAAAAGATGGGGGTAATGGAATCAAGTCAAGTGGCACCGGGGCCTTATAGTCATGCACAATTTCATTCGGGGACAGACCCGTGGACCTATTCTTGGAATTATTATATGCCAATTGAGCATGAGGAAGGATAAGATCCCATGTACCCTTGTGGTCTCCCACAAGGCAGCGCAGCAGACTACCCAAACTTCTATTTACAACCTCCATTTGCCTATCCGTCTGCGGATGGTAGGCCGAAGAAAATAGGAGCTTGGTGCCCATTATCCTCCACAAAGTTTTCCAAAAATAGCTCGTGAATTTTACGTCCCTATCAGTAACTATCGATTTTGGAACGCCGCGGTGACCCACTACCTCCTTAAAATAAAGTTGAGCGACATGTGACGCGTCGTTAGTTTTATTGCAAGCGATAAAATAAGCCATCTTGGAAAAACGGTCGACGACAACTAAGATCGAGTCGTGACGCCTAAACGTGATCGGAAGGCCTAGAATGAAGTCCATGCTAACGTCTTCCCAAGGCGTCGAAGGGATCGGGAGAGGGGTATAATGTAACATCCCATGTTACTTCTAGGCCCCTTAACTTAGATTGGGTTAGGCATATGGTGAGTCAGGGGGAAATTAGCTAGGTTTGATCCTAGGTGGTGAGTTGTCACAAGATGGGGCCCACTATAGGACCAAGTCAAACTATGACTAAATAAGGACCCTAGCCACACCATGACCATCACCACACTGCCCTAACCCTAATTGCAATCTAAGTAGACCCAAGGTCATGCCCTAGGTCAACACTTTGACAATAGTTGACCCAGGTCAACCTTAGGCCTAAAAGGGATCAAACCCTACACTCTTGGGTCCAATTAGGTCAAGTAAGGCATCACCATGACCCAAGCCATGTTGGGTGATGATTTAGACCTCATGACCACTAGGTGGGGTCAACCCACACACCCATTTGACCAAGTCAACCCTAAAGTCAAACTTGGTCAACCTTAAGCCTAAATAAGGGTAAATGAAGACCTAACCCATTCCTAGTGGGCTAAGACCATCACCCTGGCCCAACCCATGTTTGGTGGTGACATGGAGTCCATGACCATCAAGTTGGGTCAGCCCACTCATCAAGTTGACCAAGTCAACCTAAAAAGTCAACAAGTCAACAAATGGCCTAAAGGAAGAAAAGTGAAGGCCAAGCCCATTCCCAATGAGCAAAGCCCATGAGCCAAGGCCCATGACCAGCCCAAATGGACAAGGACAGCCCCTAACCCCAAAAAATTAGGAGAGAGATTGCATGCAAGGGGGTATTTTGGAGAAAACACTTAAAAGAGGAGAGAGAAGGGAGAAGGAGATGAAAAGAGGCCATGTGGCCTTCACCCCTCAGCCCATGAACATGCTGGCCGACCACCCCTACTCGTTCCAAAGAAATTTAGAGCATGGTGGCCACTTGGCACCATGGGTGAAGCAACCAAAGCACCAAACCGAGCTCACCTCGGCCATAGCTCCTTATACAGTCACTCCATGCAAAATCCAGCCCAGCCATCAGCTTCAGAAGGTCCTAGGGAGTTGAATTCGAGTCCTGGATCAAAGGAAACGATGGAGAAATGGGAAATCGGGAGTGAGATTGCCGGAGCTAGCTTAGCCATGGCCAACCGCCGCCACACTCTCCGCCAGCCGCCAACTCAGGTCCGTTTCGCCTCATCTCTACCCGTACTAGCTTCCTAGATCAATTAGGAGAGAGATCGGGCTCAATTGAGCCCGATGCCATGGGAGAAAATCTTGATTTTTCCGTGAAATTCACACCTCTCGGGATCGCCGGAGCCGCCGTCTCCCGCCGCCTCATCGCCGGCAAATTGTAGCCACCACCACCGTGAAGGTGGTGGCACCGTTGGCCGGCCATGGCGCCGCCACAGTCGGCCGGAAACAGCCCCGCAAAATGGCCCAGCGCAAATCAATCCCAGCCGTTGGCTGGAGGTAGGGGATGAACCGATCCCGTTCCTTCTAGCTTTAAGATTCGTGTTAATCATTACTTAAGTGATGAATTAATTATTTTGAATAGTAGTATTATTGTCACATATTTTAAGTCACCTTTCATGTGACATTTAGGGCATATATAGGCTTCACCTAAGGTTGGAACCTGAATAAAAATTGTAGATGAATGTCTTACCTTTACAAGGCCACCCTAAACATGAGTTTTGGTCCAGTAGTTTGCCCTGTAGGGCTGTTTTACTAGGACTACTCCTAAGGTAGGGCAGAAATTGAATTAATTCCCTAGCACAAACCCTTGGTCCAAATGGGCTGAAATTTGGGCTAGGTTAATAATTTAGGTTTAACTAAGCCCTCCCCAAAAATCAGAATTTTTGGGGAATAGTTGCTATAGTTTTTACAAAAATACCCAAAAGTAAATTAATGTGATTTTTGGAGTTCTCCAACTCCAATAGGCCCCAAATTTTGGTGGCACCCTCTTATGGGTATATTTGACCCATGGTTAAAATTTGGGCTAAATTGATGCACTGCATGATGAGAAATCTCACTTGCATGTTTGAGAAATATGATTTGGCTTGGGTTGCAAATAGCAATTTTGCAGAATTTTAAATGGCTGCCCAAGCCAAACCAGAAGTCCCCTTGACCTGAGATTTTGGTCAGAGGTATAATTAGGGCATGTTTAGGCCTTGCCCAAAAAAATGGGCTTGATTGGAAAATAGAATATGGAGAAATTACCAAAATACCCCTATGGCTTAACTAGGTGATTCTCGGAGTTGGCTAGTTCCAAATGGCCCCAAATTTTGGTGGCATGTCCTTAAGGACATTATTGGTGTCTGGTAGAAAGTTCAGAGCAATTGGACCACTGCATGTTGGGTTAACCCACTTGCATGTGTTGGCTAAGTATAGCCTTGGGGTGCACTTAGCAAGAAATGATATTTTGTGTATTTAGCCTAGTTAAGGCATCCAAAAATTGTGGAATTTATTCCAGGGATTAATTAGAGTAAAGTTCACCCCTAGAATTTATTATGGAATTTTTGGGATTAAAAAAAATCCTATTATTTGGTATTTCCAAAATAAAAGCCTTTTTGGAAAATAAATTATAGGAATAGGTTTTGATCAAGACAAGATTCCCAAATTCAGTCAAGTCAAAGAATGATGATTTATTTGACATAGGAAAATTTTATACCTCTGTTTGAGAATTATTGGAGCAAATACCTTGAATTTACCATTCTACCCTTTTTGCAAATATTTATGATTTGGTATAAATACTTGTTGGAAAATTATTAAATTAATCCTAGAGTTGCATGACTGTCTTACTAGTCTTGTAGAATTTTATCAGAATTATGGGTACAGTGTTAAATTATTTATTAGCATAATGGCATTTTTGGTAAATAATTAGGAATGAATTTTGGTAGACCATTACACTGTGGAAATAAATGAAACTCTGCCATTAGTCATAAAATAGTAATATAAATGCTTAGTAATTTTCTTGGAATTTTGGTGAATATATTTCTTGTACTTCATTTGGAAAATGACACTTGTGTAGAAATTTTATTAATTATGGGATAAATAGATATATTAAAAGGAAAATTATGAAATCTTGTAGACAGTAATATTTTACCCATATGCAACTCAGGAAAATTCCCATAGGTCAGAAGATTTTAATTGATGATACTTCATGTGTAAAATGACCTAGGGAATAATTCTAAAAGATTTAATTAAAGGCCTTAATGACCTAGGAAAATTATGAAAATCAACACACGCATTTCATTAGTCCATACCACCCTAGGGTAAATATTTGGGGTCAGTTGGACCAAGAATTTAGAAGTTCGATCTCAGGGTGGTGTTAGGTCATGGGGTGCGCTTAGTAAAAGTAGGCTGGACTATAGGCCGCCAGGGGATGAATCAACAACTGAGTTAGAGTCTAAGTTCGGAAGTATAACCCTGGATGGCAGTTGCATTCTAGAGGCGAGAGTAACAGTGCAACATGAGACTTGCCTAGGAAGAGTTGACGGAAGACCGTCACTCCTTAATCCGTACCTTAAGTCACTAGGTCACTCTATGTAACAGGGGAGAGGATAAGGGATTCAGGGTAAGCAACAACTAAAGTAAATATCCTTGAGAAAGGGAGCTTTGGGTTTCATCCCATCGTAGCTCCTAGTGCCCCTGAGAGCCCTTCACCGGGAATACCTTGGGCAGTCCTGGGATTAACCTTAAGACTCTAAGTATGATAATCTGTAGATAAGAGTAGTCTAATAGGTTAAGTGAACTGGACTTGCTCACCCGTGCAGAGTTGGAAAAAAAAAGGATTGGTTTATATACACTCACCCAGGCAGGGTTGGAGTTTTTGTAGCACATACTCACCCGTGACGGGTTGGAGAGATTTGGGGACTGGATAGTCCATCGAGCTGGAGGCTCAATACACTATACTTGCATGTGCATATACTAGTGGCGGGCCATGCGGTACTGGCCGGTCGTCACACCGACGGCAGTACGGTGGACCAGGCGGGTGCGAGGGTTAGAAGGACCAGTAGGATGTTTATACTGGAGTCTGGAGGACTTTTCCTAATAACGCGCACCCGACCCAACAAGACTGACGGGTCGTCAGCAAAGTGGTACGCAGAGACTCTAGAGTGCACTGGCGGTGTACAGAGGCGTACAAGAGAGGTCTAGGCCTGGTAGTGTGTATACCCGCCTAGAAGGCGGAGACGCCCGCTCCGCTGCTGCCGTAGCCACAACGGTAGTACCTGAGAGTGATGCTAACTCTCGAAAAGTGGGAACTAAAGGTCTGTGATCACGTAGTCGTGTGTGTGTGTTGCACTGCATGTTCATATCATACCCACCATATAGTTGCATAACATTAACCTTCATAACAACTTAAGTCACCTAATGTATAAGTGGTATGAGACGCTTATACATTAGGACCTGCTTTACGATCCCTTAGCCTATAAGCCTGAGTGGGCATGTTTATAGGTTGAGGTTACTTTTCTTTTATATATATATGCTTGTGACACCTGACACCCCATTGTATAAAATGGTATGGGACATTTTATACAATGGGAGCCCTGCAGAAGACCCCTTACTTATGCGTACCCGCATAAGTGTAGGTTACATTTCATTATTTACTTGATAACATATTCTGCTTAGTTTCCCGTCACCTGCTTCGCCCTTGTCACCCCTTGTTGTCCTCCGCTTCGTCCTCCCGCACGGTGCCTAGGAGTTGCGGGGCGAGGTGTGGAGGAAACAACTTAGTCTTTTTGACTAATGGTCGGTGACCATACTATTTTTAGGAGCACGAGGAGGCAGGACTTGAGGAGCAGATGCCGACTACGACTACTACTACTATTACTACTACAACGCGTTCTCAGAAGGGACGAGATGTCCGTGATAGTTTAGACTTCCGCTTTTTGCTTTGTGAGGAGAGATTCAGTGATATAATGTAATGGGCATAAGCCCTTATTTCTCTCTTTTGTTGTACTCATTGTGGACTATATTTATGTACCCATCATTTCCTTTATGTGATATGTACTATGTGGCTGTGGACTTGCGTAGTTTTGTTTACTATATACTTTGCTTCTGTTTCTGATATTGGCCGAACAGGTTATGATCGTACTAGCCGGCAGGATCGGCGTCTTGCGGTGTCGACTAACCCGTGAGTTAGTGTCAAGCACGTAAAGGTTTAAATTGTCAAGGCAGGACATTTACAATGGTAACGACTCAACAAATTGGAATATGGCCGATGATAAGTTGTAGCATACGCGTAGGAATGATCCCTTAGTTGCGGTTACATCAAGAACCAAGACACGAATGTTGATAACATCATGATCGCTATAGGGAAATTCATGACAGCGAAGTAATCAATGTTAGATTGTTATCACAGATACGGTGTAATACTCGAGAACAATTGGACATTTATTAAGATTCGATCAATGAAGAAATTAAAGTGCTTCAATTTCGAAAAATGTGCACTTATAATTTATAGGTTAGACTGAACATGAAAAATAATTGAGGGTCAAAAACTCATTACAACGTTCATGTTGAGAATAAATGCTTTAGGTATAAAACAAGTCAAGGATTGTACATGTATATATGACCCTTGATCATGATAGCATTAAAAATCAGGATACACACGTGGTAACATTATAATCGCCAATAGGAGATTTCATAGATCATGACTATCATGGGCATATACCAAGGTAATCGGTGCTCAATAAAAGTTCCTTTTGCTAAATCAAAATTGTGTCGGATCTCACCATACCTGAAAAGATACGCTCATGGATTCATGAATTAGACTATATGTAAAAAGTGATCGAGAGTCACTGGTACGAACATCAATATCCATAATGATCGCTTGATGTACGCTCGAAAGGTGAACACACTACGAACCATATGTTATTGCTTAGATAGAGATGTGATGAGTCTTGAAGTTGGGAGAAACGAAATGATGATCTTTTCATCACATCAGGATCTCGGAAGTTGGTTTACTGCTATA
The DNA here is from genome assembly GCA_039513925.1 of Platanthera zijinensis. NCBI lineage: Eukaryota > Viridiplantae > Streptophyta > Magnoliopsida > Asparagales > Orchidaceae > Platanthera > Platanthera zijinensis. The sequence continues at coordinate 155,306,936 of CM077093.1, forward strand.
CATAATAATGTTGATCTAATGTATAGAATATCTTGGGGTGATTATAAGTTCTCGCTGAATTATAAATAAAAACCTCGGTGGACCGGAATGGAAAAGATTCCTACTTATGAAATTGTTAATTTACGAGTACTTGATGATTATGGGTCGTAAGACTACAATCCAATGAGTGGTTAAAGCTTATTTTGATTAAAAAAAAAATATCGAGGGACTTGGAAACATGTCCTCACAATATGAGTAGCCCAAAATATGAGGAAAGTGCATTCGGAAGAGGATTGTTACCTCTAATGAGTTCTTATGATTCTCAAAAAGAACCCCGTAGACCCAAACTTAAATTTCGGGGACGAAATTATTTGTTTTGTTTATAGGATTTGTAACATCCCATGTTACTTATAAAGCCCCGCGTTCGTCTTGTTCCCTTTTGCCAACTAGCACGCCCGACAACTCCCCACGATTTTACTAACCATGGTCTTAAGACCGGGCCAATAAAATTTGTCCTCAACTAACGCGATAGTCTTGTCACGGCCAAAATGGCCACCTAACCCGCCGCTATGCAGTTCCCACACAATGAAGTGACGTAGGGATGAGCGGGGAATACATAGCTTCGAGCGATTGAAAAGATAACCATCACGAATGTAAAACGCAGAAATGGTTGTGGGCAGGTTATCCTGAGTGGTGAAATATATGTCCTTGAAATCTGGGCAGTGGACATATTCGTCCTTAATCCTATCAAAGCCCACCACCTTAATTTCTAATGTGGATAGTAATAACGTGACACGACTAAGAGCGTCCGCTACGCGATTGAGGGTACCCTTCAGATGATTGATGATGAATGTGTACTCCTGAAGGTAGGAGACTCATTTAGCATGTCTGTTGGGTACATTGGAAAATGTGTACCTGATTTGAAGAAGCCCAACCTAGCTCAATGATATACATCAAGGTGTATTTGATGTTGTTTTGAGTTGACATGTGCAGGTGAAGAATTGATAAAGTATGCAGAAAAATTCTAAGTCCAAGTGTCGACACAGAGAAGGATGTGTCGACACATAGAAGAAATTAGTCGACACAACACTGGGAAGTAGTGTCGACACATAGCAGTTAGTCTACAACTACACTGGGAAAAAGTGTCGACACAGAGGAAGTATGTCGACACATAGCAGTTAGTCTACAACAATACTGGGAAAGTGTGTCGACACAGAAGAAGTAAGTCGACACAACACTGGGAATTTGTGTCGACACAGAAGAAAAGCGTCGACCTCAACATTGGGAAAATGTGTCGACACAAAAGAATATAGTCGACCTCAAGTTTGTCGACACCAGTAGGATGTGTCGACACAGAAGAATATAGTCGACCTCAAGTTTGTCTACACCAGCAGAATGTGTCGACACATTGTGATTGAGTCGACACATCATAGCAGAGTTAAAAGAAGACTGTGTCGACACCTGAAGGCTAAGTCGACACTTACTAAGTTATGATTCTACAACAACTGTGTCGACACACAGGACTTGTGTCGACACATTGAAGAGTCAAGACCAAGTTATTTTCAGAAGAAGCTGTGTCGACTCAAAGGCAACTTAGTCGACATCACTGAAGACTGTGTCGACACCAAAGTCAATTGTGTCGACACAGATAGACAGATGGTCTCGACACTTTCTGACAGACTTTCTCGATAACTTGTGGTTCAAGACTAAGGCACAGGACTTGTTTGAAGACTTGACAGCTGTGGGTTGCCACCGGTTAACTAAAGCTGTCAGACTTGTCAGAAAACGGTTAGAAACTGGATCAGCCGGTTACCATGAAGAAAGTCTATAAATAGACAGATTCAGGAGGAGAAAAATTAACCCTTGAAAACATTGTTGAGAATCAAAAAGTTGAGAAGGATTACAATCCAATTCATTTCAAGAAAGTGATAGGCACTTAAGAAGATCTTCTCCAGAAGATCTAAGAAGACTATCTAAGGATAGATCAAAGAAGAGTTCTAATCAGAATTCAGAAGAATCATTCAAAGTGCTGGATAGAGAGAGATCAAGCCAGAATTTGAAGAAGAAGAAAGAAACCACCAGTGGATTCTCAAGAAGCTGTTTAGAAATCAACTCAGCTAAGTTCATATTCAAGAAGCTTTGAAGAAAGCTCAAATACAGTTGATTTCATCAGCTGATCAAGAATTGTCTTGGCCTTTTCTCTCTCAATTTAGGCAAGATAGTTAAATAATCTTTTCTATATTTCTGTAGGATCTGTTTACACAGATCTGAGTTGTAAGCCTGTGTTATAAAGGCTGAGTGTAGGAGTGTTGAACTCTGAGTGGTAGGGCTGTTTGCTTGAGTGTAGGAGAAGGGTCTTCTCTGAGTTGTAGGCCTTGGGGCAAGGCTGAGGTAGGGCTGTTGTGCCTGAGTTGTAGGAACCAGTTGGGTTCTGAGTTGTAGGATCTGTTGATCTGAGATTAGTGGAAGTTTGGCCGAATCTAGCATACTGCTAGATAGGTGAAGGGGGAAAGTGGATGTACCCAGACCTTGGGGAACCACTATAAAACATTGTGCAATCTGTGATGTTTTATTTTCTGTGATTGCTGTGATTATTGTGTTAGCCATTAAATTGAATTCTGCCTAGAAGTTTTTTTTATAAAGAAGTAGAACCTATTCACCCCCCCCCCCTCTAGGTGTTTAGGCTGTCTTGAAAGTTAAACTAACAAGTGGTATCAGAGGGAGGTTCCTCAAAAAGGACTTAACAGTCTGAGGTAGATCTGAAAGGCAGATTCAAGATTCAAGAAGATGGGTTCTGGAGAGAATCATAAGGAGCTAGGGTCTATGAAATTACCCATATGCAAGAAAGAAATTTTTGGAATTTGGAAAGAAAGAGTCAGACTGTTTATGGAAGCATCTGACCCAAGAATTTACATCACAGTACAGGAAGGCCCCTTCATTCCAATGAAGGTATCAGTTCTTGATGCAAATATCCAAACTCCAAAGAATTATTCAGAAATGACCAAGGATGAAATCATCTTGGCAACCATGGATAAAAGAGCTCAGAACATTATTGTTAGTGCCATAGATGATTCAACATTTCAGAATCTGATTCACTGCAAGACCTCCAAGGAGATGTGGGACACATTGATTATCTACATGGAGGGATCTGAAGAAGTAAGGCTGGACAGGAAGTCTATGCTAAATCAGGAGTATGAAAGCTTTAGACAAGGAAAATTTGATAGCATAACTGAGTGCTATAAGAAATTCTATAGAATTGTGAATGAGCTAATATCCTATGGAAGAGTCTTCAGTACCTATGAACTGAATGACAAATTCTTAAGATCCTTATCAAAGGATTGGGATACAAAGATCTGTGCCATAAGGGAAGTGGCTAAATTGGCAGAGATATCTCCTCCAACCCTGTTTGGAAAGTTGCTATCCTATGAAATGCAACTTATGGTGAGGAAGGAGGAGGAAAGAAACTCAAGAGGAGAGCATAGAGAAAAGACTGTGGCATTCAATGCAGAAGCCACTAGAAAGAATAGGAGAATATCACCATCTCCTCCTAAGGAAGTTACAGAAGATTGTTCTGAAAGTTCAAACAAGGGTTCTGAAAGCTGTGATTCAGATGCAGATTTTGCTGCATTCACAAGACAATTCCAGAGGTTCTTGAAGAAGAAGCAGTGGAAGTCTAGGCCTTCCCCATCACAGCAAGTTGATGACTATTATAAGAAGAAAAGGTCATCAAGGAAAGAAAAGAGCAGATCAAATCCCAGCAAAGCCACTACTTCAAAGATTGTCTGTTATTGTTGCAATAGGCCTGGACATGTAGTGGCTGATTGTCCTGACAAGAGAAAGGAATCTTCAGAAAAGAAGAAGACTTATCAGAAAGGCAAGAAGGAGAAATCCTTTGTAGCAAAGAAAGATAAGAGTCTATCAGACCAGTCAACTTCAGAATCAGGATCTGAAGCTGAAGCATATATTGGACTATATGCTGCATCTGAGAAAGAGGAGTTTATGCAGTTGCTAGACTCCATCAATGAACATCATTGCATGGGGTTGATGACAAGATCAGAAGAGGACATATGCCAGAATCAGTCTGGTCCTAATGAGGTAAAATGTCCTTCCAGTACATCTGTTTGTAGTACAAGTGAAGAATCAGCTACATCTGCATCAAGTGATGAAGATGCATCTGAATCTGAAGGAGATGTCTATCAATTGATAGATAAGTATGAGGACTTGTTGCAGGCCCTTAAGAAAAGCAAGAACCTGGTTAAATCTCAAGCTCAGGAAATTGCTGTACTAAGGGTTGCAACAACTGAGTTAGAAAAAGTCCTTGATCAAAAATTAAATGAAATTGCCAAGCTGAAGAATATAACTATTATTCAGATGGGCACAATTAATTATACTAATGATCAAGTGAAGAGTCTGGAGGCCAGACTTAGAATTGAAAGGGATTTCGTGGCTAGTTACTCTAAGCCAAAATCTGTCTTACCCTTGATAGATGAATTTGTCACTCAAAAGGGTAAGGCTGGATTAGGATTTAAAGGTAACTCAAGGGCTGGCAGATTCAAGAGGAAAGGCAAAGCTCCTGTTCAGCCACTAAACCTTTCAGTCCCCATAAAGTTTAGTAAGGTGAAAGTGCCTTCTAACATATATGATCATGAAGACATTCAAGGTCATATTAAGACTAATGTTCTGAAGAACAAGGGTGTAAATGCAAGCAGGCCTACCTATGGTCATAAACCCAATGGTTTTAAGAAATCAGTAGGTGAAGTTGCAACAGCACCAGCAATGAACAGAAATTCTTCTGACAAGGATGTATCTAGATCTAGATACAATAAGTTTGAATGTTGGTACTGTGGCAAGAGAGGCCATTTTGCATTAGACTGCTGGTATAACACAAGTGTTATAAAGAATAAGAGTCTACCTATTAGAAGAGGTTATGATAGCTTTATTAATGCTAACCTGAACCAAGGACCCAAGACTTACTTGGGTTCTAAGGGTAAGTAATTCTGTATTGCAGGTGAATCCAAGTAACCATGCCCCTATATGGTACTTGGATAGTGGTTGTTCCAGGCACATGACTGGAACAAAGGGGCTGCTGAAGGAGTATTCATCTGTCAAAGATGGACCTAAAGTGATCTTTGGTGGATCTGAAAAAGGAGTCATCAAAGGGTTTGGTAACATTTCTTCTAACCTAATTACTATCACTCAAGTGGCTTATGTAAAAGGTTTGAAACATAATCTAATAAGCATAAGCCAGCTAAGTGATTTAGGATATGACATTTCATTTATTACAGATGGATGTCATATCAAGAGGTCAAGTGATCAAAAGATCATATTGATTGGGTATAGGAAGAGAAATGTATATTGTCTTAATTTTGAATGTGAGAATAAGGCTTCTCCCATCTGTCTTGTAGCTGATGGCAATGCTTCTCATTGTGTTAAGTGGCACAAGAGATTGGCTCATCTAAACTACAAGACAATTGGCCAACTCTTTAGCAAAGAGCTAGTGAGGAATGGACCTCAAATTAAGTGTATAAAGGAAGGGATATGCTCAGCTTGTCAAAAGGGAAAGCAGACAAAATCCTCCTTTCAAAGCCTTGAAAACAAGGATTCTGTGAGGTGCTTATACCTCTTGCATATGGATCTTTTTGGTCCTATGCCAGTTCATAGTCTAGGTAGGAAGGTCTACACTTTTGTGGTTGTAGATGACTATTCTAGATTTACATGGGTGTTCTTTCTGAGACAAAAATCTGAAACCCCAAGTGTATTACTTAATTTTGTAAAGCAAATTCAGAATGAACTGAATAGTACAGTGGTCAAAATCAGAAGTGACCATGGTACTGAGTTTCAATCTGAAAGCATAACAAACTTGTGTAAAGACTTTGGGATTTTCCAAGAGTTCTCCTCACCTAGAACACCTCAGCAAAATGGAATTGCTGAAAGAAAGAATAGAACATTAATTGAAGCTGGTAGAACTCTATTGAGTGACACCTCTCTCCCAGAATATTTTTGGGCTGAGGCAGTTAACACTGCTTGTCATGTCATCAATAGGGCTTCTATCACCAAAAGCCACAAAAAGAATCCCTATGAGATTGTGAAAGGCAGAAAACCAAATCTATCCTATTTTAGGATCTTTGGTTGCAAGTGCTATATACTTAACAATGACAAGTTATATTTGACTAAGTTTGCTGCCAAATCCCAGGATGGGATATTTGTTGGGTACAACACAAATAGTAAGGCCTATAGAGTCTTCAACTTAACTACTCAAGTAGTTGAAGAATCTGTGCATGTTGTATTTGATGAAACAAGATTAATCAATTGTGAGTTGTCTTGTAGATCAAATGACTCAACAGGTATAAGCAAGAGGATGGACAAGCTCTCCATTGCTGAAGCTTCAAAGGAAGATGGAGCATTGGAAAATGAAGGCTGCTGTCCAGGGGGAGTACAAGAGATAATGGAGCTGATGAAAACCAAGAGGTTCAGCAGAATGAAGAGCTGGAGATGCTCAACCTGAAGGGAATCTTCCTCCAGCTATAAGATATCTAAGAGATCATCCTGCTGATTAGATAATTGGTGATCCAAGACAAGGAGTGCAAACTAGAAGCAAAAATCAAGGCACAGTTTTGCATTCAAGTTTCTTGTCTCAAATGGAACCTAAGAAGTTTGAAGAAGCTATCCAAGACCAGCACTGGATTGATGCTATGCAAGAGGAGCTGAATCAATTCAGAAGGTGCAAAGTCTGGGAGCTTGTCCTAAACCAAGAGGCCACAACATAATTGGCACTAAGTGGATCTATAGGAACAAGCTAGATGAAAGTGGGATAATAGTGAAGAATAAAGCAAGGTTAGTTGCAAAAGGATACAGGCAGGAAGAAGGGATCGACTTTGATCAAACCTTTGCTCCAGTAGCAAGGCTGGAGGCAATCAGAATGTTCCTTGCCTATGCAGCCTACCAAGACTTCAAAGTATACTAGATGGATGTGAAGTCAGCATTTCTGAATGGTGATCTTAAAGAAGAAGTATATGTAGAGCAGCCATCAGGTTTTTGTAGATCCTCTTAAACCTGATTCTGTGTATAAGCTTAGGAAAGCTTTGTATGGGTTAAAACAAGCTCCAAGGGCTTGGTATAAAACCCTGTCTACCTTCCTCATTGAGAATAAATTCTCAAGAGGAAAGATAGACAAAACTCTATTCCTTAGGGAATCCAAAGGCAAGATCATCTTAGTTCAGATCTATATTGATGACATAATCTTTGGATCTACTGAAAACAACCTTTGTAAAAAGTTTGCCAAACTTATGCAAGGGAAGTTTGAGATGAGCAGTATGGGAGAACTTAAATTCTTCTTGGGACTCCAAGTAAGACAGACTGGTGATGGATTGTCCATATCCCAGTCTAAGTTCACCAAAGAATTAATAAGAAATATGGTATGGAGTCATCCTCCACCATGAGAACTCCTATGGGAACAAGTATGCCTATATGCAAAGATGAGGCAGGTAAACCTGTTGATGAATCATTGTATAGAGGAATAGTTGGGTCTACTATATCTCACTGCTAGTAGACCAGACATTATGTATGCAACATGTGTCTGTGCTAGGTACCAAGCCTGCCCTAAAGAATCTCATTATACTGCAGTCAAAAGGATTCTGAGATATCTTAAAGGCACTCCTAATCTAGGTCTTTGGTACCCTAGGAATAGAGATTTTCAACTAACAGGCTATTCAGATGCAGATTTTGCAGGATGTAGAGAGGATAGAAAGAGTACTACAGGTACTTGTCAATTCCTGGGAGGAAGACTAATATCATGGAGTAGTAAGAAGCAGACCAGTGTGGCAATTTCCACAGCTGAGTCAGAGTATGTTGCTGCTGCTGGAAGCTGCTGTGCACAGCTATTATGGATGCAGCATCAGCTTAAGGATTATGGTATTCAGGTAAGTAGAACACCCCTTTTATGTGATTCTAAGAGTGCTATTTCTATTGCTAATAATCCAGTTTCTCATAGTAGAACTAAGCATATAGAAATCAAATACCATTTTCTTAGAGAACATGTAGAAAAAGGAGACATCTCATTGGAATTTGTAAAAACAGATTATCAAATAGCAGATGTATTTACTAAGCCTTTAGATGAAACCAAATTCAATAAATTCAAAATTGAATTAGGTATGTTAACCATTGATTAATGTATTAACAAAATCATTAACAATGCAATTGAAGTGGTATTAAGTAAGTTAAAGTAATAACAACATAATCAAGTGTAAAAAAGGACACATTGAAGTAACACTTACAAGTGGTGTTGAACCAACAGAAATTGGCTAAGTAAGAATGTGTCGACACATTCAGTAATAATGTCGACTCAGAGAAATAATGTCGACAAGTCAGAAATATGTGTCGACACAGAGAATATGTGTCGACACTTAAGAGTTATATTGTCGACTTAACCAGAAATGTAATGTCGACTCAACCAGGATAATGGTGTCGACACTTACAGAATATGTGTCGACACTTATCCTTAGAGTCGACACAGAATTTCTGTCTATCTACTATGTATCCAAGGTGTCGACATAACCACAAATGGTGTCGACACATAGTAGGCTGAAGTAATGTCGAGACAATAGAAGTTTGTGTCGACACATTCCGTCTGTGTCGACACATTTAGTCTGTTTTTGGCGCCTTTTGAACTTCTTTCAACAGAAGGTATAAATAGGTAGGTCAAAAACTCTTCTGTCGACACGCTTCCAAGGTTTTCGAGACTAAAACCCTGTGTCGACAGTCTATCTTTCTCTCTTCTCTCAAGCTTTCTCGACGAATCGATGGCGCCAAGGATTGAAGACAACGTCAATGAAGGGTATGAGTTGGTGCGCCAGGCCTTTGCAGATGCGCCGCCAGATGTTCAAGGGGTTATCACCCTCCTCTCCGAGTCAGGGTTAGAATTTCTAATCTCAGAACCAACTAAAATCTGGAAGAAGGAGGTGCACGAGTTCTTTATCTCTGCATCAGTCCACTCAAATGGCCTCAAGATTAAGTCCAATGTTCAAGGGACTAAGGTGAAGATTACTCAAGAAGTTTAAGAAAGATCTTTCAATTACAAGTAGTTGAGAATGAAGAGGAAGTTCCTAGTTCTAAGACAAGGGAAGCCCTTCAATGGTGTGGACTGGACTCGAGCATGAAGATTGGAGCTGCATTCAACAGGAAGGGTATGAATCAGCAAGGGAAGTTCTTGTCTGAAATTGTTGGGAAAGATCCTCTGCAAGACAGGTGGACATGATAGGATTTCTGCCTATATGTTCAGCCTTATGACCAGGATTGTTTTTACAATTCCTACTGATTGGTCAGGAGTACTCTTTGACAAGATCAAAGAAGGAATCAAGAAGCCCAACATGGCTAGAATCATGAGCTTATATCTCACTGGAGTGATTCCTGAAGTGATGCAGCAACTGCAGGGACTAAGATTAATCATATGAGAAGGATGGATATGAGACTGTTCTCTAGGTGGGATAGGGTGCTGTCCAAGGATGTGCCTGAAGAGAGCAGGCCAGACACCCCTGTGAAATCCCCTACTCAAACTCAAGAAACTGAACAACAACAAGAAGACCCACTCAGGACACAGGTTGAAGAACAGCCTGACTCAACTATAGTCCAGCAAGTGTCAACACCTGCACAGATGCAGGGGGAGCAGCAGAGTTCACTTCTGCTCAAAATGTATCTACTCCTGATCAGGTACAAGTGTAGGGGGAGCTAATGTATTTTACTATAAAAGACATTGCTCATATTCTTATTACTGCACAGGTTCAGGGGGAGCTAGTGTCCACTCCTACTCTAGATACTACAATTATGAACGAGTACAGAGAAACTGGTCAGTACAAGTGCAAGAGGAAGCACAGTTAGACTTATCTCAAGATTTAACTGCTGCAGAAGATACAGCTCAACTGGAATTTACTCTGGAGGAGTTATTCCCTGATGCTGATACTACTACTGATAAAGTAGGAGGAGGACAAGAAATTGAGAAGTCCATAGGTATGGAAATTGATCAGGAAGCTGAAGTTGAGCCACAGGTTGAGGGGGAGCCAGTGGATGTTGAGACTGAGCAACAGGTCACTGGGACAGATACAATTCATCCTCCTCAAGAAAGAATTCACCTAGATACTTCATCTGATACTGAAACTGAAGAAGCCAGGCTGGCCAAAGAAAGAAAACTTGTTGTATTTAAGAGAAAGAAGCAAAAGAAATTCATAAGCAGGCTTTA